>SNQN01003988.1:0-24440 GCA_008642245.1 Bassia scoparia
CGAAATATCTACGGCGGATTACACCCTCATCTGTCCGTAGCTGAATCAACTTGACTAATGTGAGCGAGTAACTGTCTGCGATACCGTGCGTGAGTCTTAGATGGTCTGATGGCAGGTGATCCGCTAGACTAAGCCCTCGTGATACAAATGGGACTGGCTGATAGATCGAGACAAGCCCCAAGCTTAAACAGGTCAGCGCCTGCAGTTCCCCTCCGGCGAGGAGCCGAAAGAGATACTCGAGCTAAGCTGACAGCTGTCGGCCGTTGGGCCATGGACTTGTCATAAAGGTCGATATGTGATGATAACTGTGCGATCCCATAACAATATAGTCTGCATAGTCTCTCCTTCGAAATAATAACGTCGCAGGTCCAAGAGGGGCCATATAGTGAGCGTGCTGTCACTGATAGGGAACAGTCCTTCGCCACGATTCTAGATGGCGCAGCGCTGGCCTCGCTAAGTAAGGGCGTTTGACGTTGAGAAAGCATTCCCCGTCACTGTGATGAATCGTAACCTGTGAAAAGAGACCTGGCGTAGCCTGGACTGGTTGAGGCAGGTCCTGGCGCAAGTTGAGTCGTGGCCCTATAGCTGTTGACAGACTGAGCTGAACTGCGCGTAGGCTGAGCGTCGACCTTAACGCCAAACCTAAACACTATGGAGCTTTTTCTCCAGTTGCCTCTTAAGCGAGGAGGCTCACCTCTTTTTAGCAGGCATTGAAGTTTCATTCTCGCCTAGGGACGCGAGTACGTTGGCTGGAGGAGCGGAATAGATAGACCAGTTGATCCATCCTCTCCCCTGGCCGCGTTCCCACAACTCGACAATGATGACATGAAGAGGTTAGTATCACTCGTTCCCGGGGCCGTACCAGTATAGTTGACTACAGGATGATATCTAGCGAAGCACGTAACGCGTAAACTTGACATGCTTTGCTTGTCAATAAACCCCACAAGACGCGCCCCAATCGTTCCTGTTCTCAAGGAACATTACAACAGAATATCACTGAAAAACCATTGGGGTGCAATAATAATGACTGGGGAATTAGAAGCTGCAGCACGCTCGCCTCTTCGTCAACGTCCTGAGATGGACACTGATCTTTCACATAATCATTTGGAAAAACTACTATTCTAACTCTGCAAACGAGCAAAAGTGATAACCTAAGGGGATAATGCATTCCAAGAGAAGCCCTTCGATTGCTCTAGTCAGGCAAAAGAGACCTAACGAAGGTCGAGCAAGCTATTAGATTATAGGCATGGACGTACTCGGTGGGTTCAGAAATTAGATAAGCTGGGAGTGGGCATCACCAACTCCCTTTTTAAGGGTATTGGTGAGTTGACTGTGGTGATTTTTCCAATGTGCGGGCAACAATGCACTGTTCTATAAGTAAACAATTAGCGACAAGAATGATTGTAAATGTGTCAGACTTTGTCTCTTGGACACTGCCAGATGTCCCCGTTTGAGGGTAACCACATATTATGTAGTACGTAGGGCCAACATGTCCCCTCCTACTTTATGGGTTATAAGGGATCCGTACTGAGTACACGTGACGCCTGGCATTAGGACAGGAGACAATACAAGATCTTCTAATTTTTTCAATATTTTTATGGATTTTTCAATTGCGACAAGGAGTTTCACAAGTCAAATTGAAGTAGGTTTTACAAGTTAATTATTATATTTACCTTTTGCTTTCTTTTCAGTTTCTTAAATTAACTTCTTCAAGGTTTAGAACAATTAGAGTTCAATATCAAGTTCATTCTTGATACAACATTAGAATTACTAAGTTTAAAGCCCTAGATTACAAACCACACGTTACACAATAATAATGAAACAAAATATTTCACTTAACCTAATGATAGCCCTCGTTACAACAAACTAATGTAAGCACAAAGATCCATTGCATGAACCATTTGTTACCTCAAATCAAGATTCCTTTCCGCAATTTAAAGACAATCATTTCCAATAATAAAACATGGCATATATCTTTACAGCCATTTTGAAACACTATTTTAGCAATGAAATAAGCTAACAGGCATTAAATAACAACTATCGATTTTCTTCGAGTGCAGCATTGACGACATATGCGCTTACAGAGTGAAACAAATTTAATTAAAATTTACCTTTTGTAGTGATTTGTCCAATGAAAGATTGAGTCTTTGTTGTGGTCTTTAATTAAATAGTTATGCAGGAAAAGGATGAGCTCGTATGAAGTATTTGAAGATGAAGCGAGAAAGAATATTGAAGATCTGAAAGAGAGAAAGAGAAGAAAAGAGTGGATAGTTGATAGCGAGACGGTGTAATTGAAGTTTTAGTTTATCGTAAAATTGTATGGCGTTGTGGTTAGCCTATGACCTCTTCTTCTAAATAACTTTGCAGTTGCAAGATAATAAGGAAGCGAAGACCTAGTTACTTGGAGCCAAATTAGAATTAATCAAAGTATACTTATCATGCGGACCTAATATGGAGCCAACCATTAAGACATCAAAAATGGCCTCAACCAAACTATACCTCGTCCACTTTAACCAAACCAAGAATAGGTTACAAGTAACCCAAAAATTATTAAGATAACATACGAGAACTGATTATGCTTCAGAGCGTTTTCTCAAACTTACCACTGCATAGCTAACTCATTTTGTACAGGAAAAACAAGACCAAGAATCACAACCTTGATCTCAAACCAATATACTCCAATACTAATTAAAGGTCCACTTCAATTGATCAATATTATTACCTAACATTAATTAAATAAATTATTTCCACGCTCCAAGACATAACAAATTCAATACGATGTCAACATGGATAAGAAGATATTTATTTCATCGAATCCATGACTTAAGTTAGGGATGACATAATCTAAACAAAACAAATAATTGGTACTGCTCTCACTAAAATATCCTATATCAATCTGGTACTTCCATAAGAATTGCAGTGATGAAGAATATCAATTGTTTGAATGCGGACGACAAGCCAAAGTCTCCCCTCCAAAAAAGTAAGTGTAATTGAGTGTGGAGATTTCGCAAAAGACAAAATTATTTTCCATCGATATAAGTAAATTAGTGTTTCTAATTGAGTTTGGTAAGATTGTTTGAAAATTAGACTTTTTTATTGTTTGAATCTCGAGAGATGTTTAAGTAAATATAAACAACTTTTTTTGCACGTGAATGTATGCCATTATTGATTTAAAAAATTGATGAAAAGTATGAAGAAACATTATAAATTGTCTGCATAATATATAAAGAAATTAATTTTCAAAAAATAATAACATAAATCAAACTTCTTTGAAAACAATCTGGTAAATAAATATTATTAGTCCTTATTTATTATCTTTATAGTTCTCCCTTTTAGCTCATCTTATGATCAATTTCATTCAGATTGTTTTGACGACGATGTCGTTATTTTGCTTACAATTGTAAATTCAAAATACTTTAAAAATGAAAATTTTATATTGGAAAATTATTTTTAGTTTTTTGTTTCAAGTTTTTAGAATATTGGATTAATCTTTTCTATTTTCTTTGTTAATATGATTAGCTCATATCATATTTTAAAAAATTTAATATTTAGTAACTTACTTTTATGTAAGTGGTGTTTTTGACTTTTTAGGTGGATACTAACCTTTTTTTACTAGTATTAAAAGGCGTCAAGAATAATTGGTCAATTTAGTATTAATTTGAGAGAATTTATGACCATTAATTTTAATTGTTTTTTCTTAGAGAAAAATTTTATACTATGCTACTTATTACCCTTCATTAAGGGAAATTATGTATTTTGACGGGAGACAACCATCTTCTTCTCACTTATTCCTATTATTATATATATTCATTATTATATATCTACACAAAACTTCAACTCAATATGTTGATATGTATGTTGATGTATGCTATGTCTGTATGTATGTTTGTATCGGTATTATGTTGTATTATGTATGTATGTATTATGTATGTAATTATGTATTATGTAATGATTATGTATTATTATATGTATGTATTATGATATGTTAGTATGATGTACTGTATGTATGTATGTATTTAAGTATGTATGTAATGTATGTATGATATGTGATGTATGTAATGTATCTTGTAATGATATGATATGTATTGTATGTATGTATGTATTGTAATGTACACACACTCACACTACACACACCACACACACACACACACACCCACACACACACCAACACACACACACACACACACAACACAACACACCACACAACACTCACATTTTTATTATAAAACGCGAAAATCCAAAATAAATGGTACAATTTTACCATTATAAAGAGGTACCATACAAGCAGTAAAGGGTACAACCAAGAGACACAAATACCCCTAACCCTTCCCCCCAACATATAATCTTATGTACGTTAACTAGTATATGACCAATTTTATACACATCTATTATAAAAAAACACCCAAACCTTCAAGCTACCCACTCGATAGAACTAGTACAAGTGATACCCCTTTAAACTTTCAATGTACCCCAGCCCCCCCCTCCACCTGATTGAAATACAATATATACTAAATTTTAAAATCGTGATCGGTCCATCTCCCCCAAAATACCTACGGTCAATTAAAAGCTTATAGTTTTCACCTAAAAATTTGGTCCCCTTCAACATTGATCACCCTACTTCATATATATATATACTTAATATATACTATATATATAACATATAATAAAATATCCCTATTATCATACTCATACTAAGACCACATTATTATATAATAAATATATACTTATATTACTAACAATCATCTAATATAAATATATATAATTTACTATATTATACCCTATTTACAAATATAATTAATTTAGTATTCTAATAGGAGACAAAATAAAACTATATTATTCACCTTTTAAAATACCTTCATGATATGATAGAGGACAACACACCTAGCTACATTATTACAGATGTCACACTCGTGTCCATCCATCCATCACCCAATGAACGGGTGGGTCTAGTGTTTATTGGATGAAAAGATTAAGTATAGTTTTWWTTCCRTTTGCAATTTATGATAGGATATAAAAAAAATTGGAAAAATTTACAGAATAATCCTACCTGTTGTTGGTCATCTCGTATTAATCCGACCTTGCATTGATTCCAGAATAATCACATCTTTACRCCTAATCTTCCCATATTGATCCGTTACCGGTTCATTAAACTTAGTGACCTTCTAAAGCGGTCATATGGACACGTGGCATATTCTTATTGGTTCATCCTTTTTTTTCTTTTTAAAATTTGTTTCATTGCCTCCCTTTTCCTCCTACAATCACCACCATGACTAGCTAGTCCAGCTAGCGCACCACCACTCTCCTTCATAGCCACTCACAACCCTCCCTYACTTGTAACRCGTGCCTCCCTGGCATCCCTCCCTAACCTGTCACTCGCGCCTCCCTCACWACGACCCTCGCACCCTCATAGCCTCCCTCGCAACCCCACAGCCTCACACCCWCGCACTCACCGCCCTCCCTCACAGCCACTCAAAATCTTTAACAAAAATAATCCACCATAATCAATTAAGTGTTGCAATCAAGGGATAAAGATTTTCGATCAAATGAATAAATTATTAATGCAATAAAAAAACTTGCTCAAAATACTACATACATTTGATTATCAATGTATTACAAATCATACAATAGCATAGGATGAAAATTTTATACTAAATACATTTGATACATAGAATCACASCAATTAAAAATCAAAAATTAAATAACAAATATCAGATTGTCACCATCGTACATTGACGACGTCTTGCGGYTAACTTCAATAATGTATATTTTAATGTATAATTTCTCCGGAGGMTTGTAATTATAATTAGACAGAAAAAATRCGCATGCATCGCGTGCATAAAATGCTAGTATTAACATATACAAAGTAATGTATCATAATAATAACCATGATATCAAGATATACAAAGTAATGTACTTCGTTCTATATGAATATGATATCACTTAGAAATTGGAAATGAGATTATCCATTAAAATAGCAACTAACTACAAGTGAAATTCAAAGAAAAAGCCATGAGTCTAAGAATAACGATCATTGCAAGACAATAACCAACAACAAAAATAGACAAGTATTATTCAACAAAAACCATACATTCAAAGTCGTCCATGTATTAATCACTCTCATCATCATCACATCGTTCGCCTCCTCCTCATCATCATCATAGATAATGATTAATTACTCATTTTCAAGACAATCAACATCAACATCAACCTCATAATCATAATCATCATCATCCTCATCGTCATCGTCATTGTCATCAATTTATATGACATAAGATCTCCATATTGAAAACCATCTAACCCGACTTCAACATGCCAAGCTAGGACACGCCATTAACCCAAGCAGGTGGCCGAAAGAACAATTTAGTATACACCTCTTGATCTTCCTTTGTCATTTATAAATTAGGGGGCCTTTATCCGCCTCTAACGAACAAATGCCGAAATATAAGATGAAACACTCACGTGTTTGAGACATCACTCCATCCGCATTTGACAATTAGGATTGTCTTCCAACACGTCACTTGAATAGTCATCATCACTAGCTATAAACAAGCAAATTGAACTTGTCATCCATCTTGGGTAGTTTCTGTGAAGAGGAGGGGAGAGACAAAGACACATGATTTCCTATGAAAAATATTTCATCCTCCAACTTGTCTACATAGTTCCACTTATTATCTTGGTTCATCGAAAAACTTTCATGTTGATCATCTTGCTGTCAATATTCCAAACACCTCAATAACTAGATAAGGGGAGGCATTAGATTAGATGACAACCAAGTGTAAACGTTGCACTAACTCTACCTATCTTGGATCAGGTTGCATCATGTGTGGGCCTGGGCCTCTGATAAATTGCTCTGAATACCCTTGATTGATAACTCGAACTCGCCATTGAATGCTAGATGTAATCTCAATTGAATAAAATTTATTGTTGTGAAAAGCTATATCAGCTACAAAAACAGTTGAAGTATTCTTTTCTTCAGCATCAATTTTACACCACTCTTGTTTTCCCAAACTCCAAAATAGCATATCGCCTCCTTCATCTTTCCCAAATAGCACTAACACGGAGAAAAGATGGCTCGATGTCAAGCCCCACCCCCCGACCACTTTCCTAGATATGGTTTTGCCACGATAGTTTGAGCCACGCACTAGCCTCATGGGTCTAGCAAGCTCTAAAACCCGACAATCTAATAAGTTGATTTCTCCGGTGATGGGTGGTTCAGTATAGAAGTAATTGTCATCTTCATTCCAAAACTCTGGGTTGTTAAGGGGATTAAGAAGGTGCCACTTGTTAGTTCCAATTTCCACCATTGTTGCCAACCATCCCCTACAATTATCAGCACCATCAGAAGAAGGTAGAGGTGAAATAAACTAGAATTTGGTTTCGAGGATGCAAAGGGGTTCATTGTTATTGTCCCCAAGACTAGGGACCTCGATGCAAGGTTGAAGCACGGGGACTTCATCAAGAGGAAGAGCAGATCTCCAAGAGGGATAGACTGCTCGAACACGATAAAGGTCTATCTTCAAGTCAAGGAATCGGATGACACGAAAGAGAAAGTCCTTAGGGAGATAAGCCCACTAGTTTACTTTGGAGTGGGCTTCTTGTGAGGTTCCTACGGTAGCCATTTCCATCAAAGTTTTCCAACTGAAAAAGGATGCACTTTGAGAGGAAACTTTCTTAAGCAAGAGTGTGAAAACAAGAGGTCATTACACAAACGAAGCAAATTAAAACTCATTAAAAAAACCAAGGATAATGAACACTGGAATTTGACAAGCTAAACTAGAACATATGCAAGGATRTAAGAATATTATTTTTGTCAACTYAGCKKKCTACAACCAAAAAAACAACCAATGAATCAATCAATGAAACRATAGTCTCAMATTTAATGTMGACTATATGATCDAAAATTGATCACTTTATGTGGTCATCCAACTATATAGCGAAAAATAAAACAAGACATTTCAAAAACAATGTCATCCAACTATAGACCTATAAAAATTTGAAAGAAGGTTACTTTTCGAGGGTAATTGTCTCATTGTGACTCTCTAAACAACAAAAACAATGCTTGCAATTGTTGTAATCAAATCAAATCTAGAATACATACCCTTTTATGGATGGATGCTCATGAAAATGTGTTCAATTAAGCTCAAACAAAACTCACACATTCTTGAACAAATAAGCTTCCTTCTCAACTAAATACAGAAGTCAAGTATCCAAATTTGACATGATAAACTAATAGTACGAATTAGGAGAGTTAAATAAAGGGAGACAAAAACGGGAAAATCAATCCAAACTAAAACCAAAAAAAATAATGCTCAAACAATAACATAATTAAGCACTTTAGCAAACAAATTAGACAAAAACATTGATTTGGCTCCTTTTGGTAAAGCGTAAAACATTTTCAATGTAAAACGGTTTTCAAGTTTTAACAATTTTTTTAAAGAAGAAAAACTATTTTCCTTTCACATCTCTTACTGTCCTCCCACTATTTCAGCATACCCTCCGATCATATTCCCTAGTTTCCATAATTTCTTTAACCTTCAACCAAACAATCTTATATTGAAAAATGAAGGAAAACACTTTTCATCAAAAATGTTTTACACCCTACCAAAAAAGCCTTAGTAATTTGTGCTCAGAAAAGGTTAAAAAAAAGAAAGGAAACAAGAGAACATGAACTAAGCAAAGAATTAATCCTGAATTAAGCCTAGATTCCAAAAAATTTCATGTGTCTAGAAGTAGACATGCATGTAAAACGATAAATAATTTTTATTGGATAGTCAAGTAAACAAAAGAGAAATTAAAAGATGATTTAATTTTATTTTTGGGTTTTTTTTCTCATTTATTCCCTTAAAATCTATACATACCCCTTTTATGTTAGATGCTTACGAAAATGTGTTCAATTAAGCTCTAACGAAACTTACACATTCTTGAACAGATAAGCTTCCTTCTCAAATCTTGACATCAGTTAAATATCTTAAATCCACATAATAAACAAATAGTACAAAGTAGGAGTATTAAGTAAAGGGAGACAAATACATGAAAAACAATCCAAAACAAAACAATAAAAATAATGCAAAAACAAATAACATAATTAAACACTTGAGCAAAGAAATTAGACAAAACTTTGAATTAGGCTCCATTTGTAGAGCGTAAAACATTTTCAGTGTAAAATGATATCTAAGGATAAATAATTTACAATGTAAAACAATTTAGGATTTTTCTACACTGTACCCCTCAAATTTTACGTTTTCTACAACATACCCCCACACATTTTTCCTCTCTATTGTACCCCTAAATTTTACCACATTTCCACAATAAAACCTAATGGTAAAATTTAACAAAACTAGGGTTAAGTTTAATTTTTTTGTAATAAAAAAATAAAATAAATTCAGCCACCCACCCCTCCCACACTCTTTCCACCACACCCCCACTCCACCACCCCCCCTTCGAAACCCACCACCACCATTCGCCACTAGACCCTTTCGCCAAACCACCCCTCCAATACCTTTGAACCCACCACCAACACCCTCAAAACCACCGCCCTTAGCCACGAAACCTCGAAACTACCCACCAACACCCTTGCAACCCACCTTCGCAAACACCTTGCAGCAAATTCCAACAAAATTCAAAGCCAAAAACCTACCAAATTCGAACAAAATTAAAAGCTAGTAAATTCATATTCGAACAAAATTTTCTGAAATCAAACAATACAATTGTGAGAATTGGATTTTCAAACAAAACAACATTTAAATTTTGCCTAAAACCGAGGGGTGAAAATGGAATTTTGGGTTTCGAATTCGAAGAGAGGTTAGCGAGGGGGTTGGGTTAGCGGTTCAAAATCAAGGGTGTGGTTGTTGGGTTCATTAAGGTGTGGTTGTTGGATTCGTTGAGGTGGAAATCGTTGGTGTTGGACAAGTGGTGGTGCGTTTTGAAGGGGGCATGTGTCGTGGTGGTTCGAGTTATAGTGAGGGTGCTTTTGGGCTTATGAGTGAGGGGGCTTGGTGCGAGGGAAGGTGGATGTTTGGTTGGGCTGCGATTTGCGAGGCTAGAAGTGGTGGTGACGTGGTCTGGTGATGTGGTCCGGTGGCGAGAGATGGGGGTGGCGGAGGGGGTTTGCTGTTGCTTTTTTAACTTTTTCTTTTTTTAATTAAATTTAACCACATGTGGTTATATGTAACCATTAAGGTTATATTGTGGAAGGGTAGTAAAAATTAGGGGTACAATAGAGAAGAAAAGAGTGTGGAGGTAAATTGTAGAAAACACAAACTTAGAGGGGTATAGTGTGGTAAAACCTAACAATTTTTATGAAAATTAAAGAGTTTTCCATTGTTTTATTGAAGGTAAAAATTGATGGAAAATGATTGGAGGATGTAAGGGATCGTGAGAGGAGTGTATAAGAGATATATCAGTTTTCCATAGTTTTATTGAAGGATTTTAAAAGAAGTTTTACTTCCTGAGAAATGGTTTTACACAATTTTGTCACCCAAAAATGTAAAATTTAATAATTAAGGAAAACACTTTTCATGGAAGTGTTTTAAGCTCTACTACGGAGGCTTACCCTTTGTTTAAATAATATAAAATGAAATGAAGGGAAGAGAAAGGGAGGGAAACAAACTCTATTATTTGGATAATATGTTAAGGGAGGGAGGGATTCATTTTTCCACCTCCTTTAATAAAAATAATCCCTTCAAATTGGAAAGATTTGAAGGGAAAATGGAGTTTATCATTTCCTCCACTTTCTCTTCCCTCTTGTTCCTCCTATTTCCTTTCTTTCCCTTTCTCTTTTAGGCTTTGTTTGGATAACTAAATGAGAGGGAAAAGGGAGGGGAGGTGGAAATGATTAGTTTCCTTCCAAATATCTCCATTATTGGAAAAAATTAATCCCTCCATTACCCTTCCTCATTTATTATCCAAATATATAAAATTTCGTCTCTCCATTTCCCTTCCCTCCTTTTCCATCCATTTCCTTCAATCCAAAAATAGAGTTAATTTTTTATTCAAATATAGCATTAGTGTTCTATGCTTCGAAAAAGTTTTTTTTTTAAAAAGAACATGAATTGAGCAAAGAATTAGATATGACTTAAGGCAAGCTTCCAAAAATCTTCATGAGTCAAGAAATAGATAATGAAGCATGTAAAGCCATTAATAATTTTTATTGGACCTTTAAGTAAAAAAAAAATAGAAATTAAAAGATGATATTTTTACTGTAGTGATTTGACTGATAAAAGAACATCACAATAGGAAGAATTTTTTTGTGGGGAAGTGTCAAAGATATAGGGCATTTTATGGGAAATATCCAATTAATTATTTCCTGGAAAAGTAACATAGTATGTTATGTTTTGTTATATGGTACTTCTTAAGGGGGCGTTTGGTTCATATGATGGTATGGTTTGAAATAAGGAATGAAACAATGGTAATATATGAGTTTTGAACTCCATACTAGATATATACAACGCATTTGGATTTGTTTGGGAATGATTTTTTTTTTTTGTTAATTTAAAACCTAAGGTATGGGTTTGAGGCTTTGAGCCATAACCACGTCCCCTCTTAGGTTTCAAAATCTCATATCTTGAGAGTTTGAGGTATAATTTAAATCTAATAATCTACAAAGCGAACAATATGTATGGGTTTGTTGATTCTAAACTCATATCTCATATCAATACCATGTAAACAAAACACCCCTTAACTGATATCAGATGATTTGAAAAAGTTTTCATTTTGGCGTTGACATGAACAACACTCAAAGCATTTAACTTATCCCAACAATGCGAAATTTAAACAATCTTTGAAATGCAATGTAACAGTCCAGAAATACCTCCCACTTCTTTATTAAACCATCTTCTCCAATTGCTCCTCTTCTCAATATCACTCATCTTCTTCATTTTTTCCGTTTTTTTGGATTGTTTTTTATTGCAACAAGGGTTTAAAGTCCAATTTGAAGGTAAGCTTTTGTGTTATTTTAATTTCATCTTATTTTTTCAGTTTCTTAATTCTCATCAAGGGTTTAGAAAAAATAGGGTTCCGATATCTAAGTTCCTTCTTGATTACAACATATAATACTAAGTTAAAGCCCTAATTACAACCACACTTACACAAAATCATAATTAAACAAAAAGTATTTACACTAACATAATTGATAGCCCTCCCGTTGCAAACAAACTAATAGTAAGCAGAAGATTCAATGCACAAGATTCCACTAATAAACAATCATATTCTATAATTAAACATGCATTATTACGCCATTTGAAACATATTTTAAACATGAAAAATAAGCTAACACATTAAATAACACCATCGTTTTCTTCGAGTTGCAAGCACTGACGACATATGCGATTACTAATTAAAAAAACAAAATTTAATAAATTTTACCTTTTGTTGTGAGTGTCCAATGACAATTGCTCCTTCGTTGTGGTTTTAATTAAATAGTTATGGCATGTAAAGATGAGCGAGGAAGATTTGAAGAGAGAGAGAGAAGGAAGATTTGAAGATTTGAAGAGAGAAAGAGAAGGAAGAGTGAATAGTTGATAGCGAGGGGTAATTGAAGTTTTGTTATCGTAATTGTATGGGCGTTCGGCCAGCCTAATTACCCTTCTTCTAAGTAACTTGTAAGTTGCAAGTATATATTGAAGCGAAGACCTAGTTACTTGAAGCCCAAAATAGAATTAGTAAAAGACTATCATGCGGACCTTATGGGCCAGGTAATAAGAATCAATGGGCCTCAACCAACTTACTTCACTTTTAAATACCCCCAAGTCCAACCCAAGAAATCAGGCCAGCCTAAATACCCTTATTCTAAATAACTTGCAAGTTACAAGTATATAATTAAGCGAAGACCTAGTTACTTGAAGCCCAAAATAGAATTAGTCAAAGACTATCATGCGGATCTTATGGGCCAGCCAATAAGAATCAATGGGCCTCAACCAACTTACTTCACTTATAAATACCCCCAAGTCCAACCCAAGAAATCAGGTACAAGTAACCCAAATTATTAAATAACAGACTAAGGAACTGACTTATGCTTCATAGGGGTTTTTCTCGAACTTACCCATGGGCTAGTTAACTCATTTTGTTTAGGAAAACAAGACCCAAGAATCAAAACTTGATCTCAGCAACTATAACTCTATATAAATTATAAGGTCCACTCTTGGATCATATTATTACCTAAACATTAATGAAAAAAATTATTTCACACGCTCCAAGACAATAGCGAATTCAATCGAGTCAACGATGGAAAGAAGATTTTTTTCATCGGAAATGTCTTAAGTGGTACTATCTAACAAAACATAATTATGCTTTAGTACTTCTTCACAAAAAAAAATTGGGTACTGCCTCACTAAATTCCCTATATCAATCCTTGGTACTTCCCCACAAAAAAATTGCGATATGAATGAATATCAGTTGTTTGAATGCGGACGACAAATGCCAAAAGTTCCCATCCAAAAAAAAGTAAGTGTAATTAGAGTGTTGAGTTCCAGAAAAACATTAAGATTCATCGATTACAGGTTCGAGTATGGGTAAAAGAGTTTTGAAAATTTTAGAGTCTTTTATTGTTTGAAACTCGAAGAAGATTGTTTAGTAAATAATAACTAACCTTTTTTGCACGTGATGCATGCTTATGGATTTAAAAAAATGATTGAAAAGTATGAAGAACATTATTATAAATTGCTCATAATAATATCAAATAAATTAATTTTCAAAAAAATAACATTCATCTTCTTTGAAAAATCGATATTATATTGCACTATTGCATTCATGTTTATAATTTATTTTGTAACATGTGTGCATTGTTTTTTAACAATCAATGTTAAGGGATTAAAATCACATTTAAATGAAACCATTATTTTAAGGAAAATTGAAAATAAATACCTAGTTTCAAGTCCATTTTGAAAATAAAAACATAGTTTCAATTTTATTTTACTTAAATACCTAGATTCACTTTTTTTATATAAAAAAGGTAACAAACTAACAACGAACTGAAGTTTATAAAAACGTTAGTTTGACATTTAAATGTTTTGGGCCCCCAACCCCCTCCTTTGCTAGCATCGCGTGCCACCGCCTCCAATAATCAAGCCAGGGCGTCAGGCCACCACCACCACCCACCACTAGTAACCGAGCCACAAAAAGCACCATTTGCCACCGCCACCATACCACCACCCAACAAATCCAACAAAATTCAGAAAAAAAATCCTGAAAAAACTAATTTCAATCTTTAAAATCCAAAAAAAAGGAAAAAAAAGCTTCTTAATTGAACTCTAAAAGAGTAACATACATGTTTGATTTTAAACTCCAAAAGCCAAACTACAAAACATTAAAACCTACTTCATCGATCCAAAAGAATAGTTGGCTTCTTGTTGTAGCGAGTCAACTTGGAAGATTCTTGAGCAAGCTCCTTCACCTACTTGGAGTAGTCGCACCGAAGCAATTTGACTTTTGACTGGGCTTGTTTCGGGCTTTTTGGCGATTCCAAAGTGCCGATTGTGGTGCTGGGAGCGAGGTAGAGTTGGTTGTGGGAGTGCTCTTTGTAGTGTGATGGCTTCGTCGAGAAGTGGCAAATGAGGGTGTGGTGGGGTGATGGGTTGCATCGGAGAAGTGTTGCTGCCATTTGTGATGGGGGTGCAATGATGATGTTGTGATTGATTGTGACTTCTTAAGAAAAGGAAGTTGATGGTAGTAATGGTAGGAAGAGATTAAAGGAAGAAGAAGGCTCAAATAGGGTGACAAGGAGAGAGAATAATGAGAGTTTGGAGTTAAATAAAAAGGGA
This sequence comes from Bassia scoparia, assembly GCA_008642245.1. NCBI lineage: Eukaryota > Viridiplantae > Streptophyta > Magnoliopsida > Caryophyllales > Amaranthaceae > Bassia > Bassia scoparia. Next base: position 14,757 of record SNQN01003988.1, read on the forward strand.
GGGATAAAATTGTAATTTTCGACTAACAAGTCTGTTAAATCAAAGAGCATGAATCGTTAGTAGGTAATGATTTTCAAAAATTTTGATCAAACCTAGTTATTTAAGTAAAATAAAATTGAAACTAGGTATTTATTCCAAAATGGGCAAAAAACTAGGAATTTATTTCCAATTTTTCCTATTATGAATTCAATAAAATAATACTCCATGTTACACAAAAACAAGCAGGGACTAATAATTTAGTTAATTGTTGTTTGAAAAATCAAGTTTATAAAATTAAAACCACTCGTAATAATAATAAAAATGAAAAGAATTCAATCTTTTGATCGACTAATTGACTTTATAATAAAGAAATATATGCGAAATTAAGAAAAGAAATAGTTGCTTCCATTGGGAAAAAAATAACATAACATACCTTTCGTTATCTCAATCTAACAAAATGCAAAAATAGTTTGATTCAAATTGTTACATCCTTCAATCAAAATTGTTACATTTTAAAATATGGAGCATTGTGTCCACTTTATAATGCTAAGGGGCTACTTCCCTCATTTCCATAAGGTTTTGAGGAGGAACCTCCTGGATTTGTGATTTGGACTTGCACTCCCATATGGTGGGTTCAATCTAGACCCGTTTGACTTGGTATCGTAGCCCATGTTGGATTTGATTGATTTGGGTCAAATTACAGATAACTCACATGTGAGAGGGAGCCTTGAGCCCATGAACAACCCACATGGTTTGAGTGTTAGTGTTGGCCCACATTGAAATAAGGGAAATTATCATTGATATGTTCGTGGTTTTAGGTATTTCCAGTGACAAGCTTGAGTTTTCTTTTTAAAAAAAAAAATCCCAACGGTAGGTGTGTGCTTTTGGAAAATTCTCAAATGTATCATTATTAAATAAAACCATTAATGCTTAGGTTTAGAAAATATTTCCCCCCTAACTGCCTCTCCTCTATATTCCCTCTCTAAACAAAAAACTCTTCTTCAATCTCCATTGTTTTGGAGTTGCCGTCAATCTTCTAAAGGTTAAAGGTAAGCCCCTTCTCCTTTTTCTATTTCTCTTTTGTTATTATTGTTTTCACTAAGTGCCAAATATATTATCTCCGTAATATTCATCATTCTCTTTATGAGATTTATCATTCCCCTTGTGAGATTTATTATTAAACTTGTGAGACTTACCTTTTCGTTCTATCGAATTAATCTTTCTCCTTTGTGAGATCTTTTGGGGCACATTTCTTTGGTTTTGTATGGGAATTAATTTGTTCATGAGGATTAGCGCAGGATCACAACACATTTTTGTACTTTCAGTACATTCAAAAGAATTGATTCAAGATCTGCTTTAAAACTATTGCAGATCGGTAGAACCCATCGCGAAAAGTTGTGTGAAGAAGTAGCAATTTGAAAGAGGAACGATTGTACTTGCAAATATATCTTATAGCGATCTAGGTTTTGTCAAAGCTTATTTTAATTTGATCAATTTTGTTATGTATTTGATTGTTACTTGTTGTTACAAAGATAACGTGTAATGTGAGCTGGATGATTAGAGGGGTGATTAGGCTCTCCCTAGACGAAGGTGACCAAGAACGTCCAATGACTCTGGGATTCGCTGAGTAGCTTGAGGATTTGTTGGGCAAGTGGTGATTCACCGGGCATGGGATGTTTCTCCAAGCTGGTCCAGAGATTCGTCGTGCAAGCTGACGGTTTGCACATGAAATGAAGGAGATAATATAATCGATTATCCACACTCCGATGCCTAATTCATCATCAAGTATTCAAGGAGGGTAATAATGTAAAATAAAAGGAGTAAGAGAATCTTCCTTTTTGGTGAAAATGAGTTGATGTGAGTGATTGATGGTAAATGCAATGATGGTATTGTTGATGTGTATGGAAGGTGCAATCATTGGGGGTATTTATACTATTCTCAATAATTGCATCTTCTAATAGAAAGGTGACACGTGGCACTAGGACATAGGTCACAAGGAATTGGGCTGGCTTTGTAGCTGCTAATTGAGGCCCAAATGGGGACTATTAACATTACCAAAATAGGCAGATTACTTTAGTTTTAATTAAGTAGATAGGCAATCAAGCCAACTTGAAATCCTTAATTAAATGACACACGGAGTATTGGAAAGTTGCCACATCACCTTCTTTAAGGGCTACGTGGCATCCAGCGAGGATGCCACATCATTTGCCTCGCAAATCGAGTTATATAGTACTTTTGACTCGATTTAAAAAAACTCCCGATAGGAAACCTTTTCTTTTTCAAAACTCAACCAGTGTAGAAGGTTAAAGAGGTTTAAATCCTTTAGATTTTCACCCCCCCCTATATAAGGCTAGAGGAGAGAGAAAATCAACCACTTTATTTATTACTCTGAAAAGTGATTTATTGCTTTGACATCTCTCTAGTTTCTCTCTCCACAAATTGAGATTTTACCTTGACAGCTTTCGACTTCCCCTTAATACAGTAGTCGTCAAATTGTTCTTAGATCATTAAAGCAATCTCCGAAATGTCGAAAGTACCTTTCGTCCTCTCAGGTAATTATTATTTGTTTTATTCTTCGCTTGATTGTTGTTTTTACTTTTTTACCCATCGAAAGCGTTATGCCCTTTAAGATGGGTGTTAGGAGTGTACTTCTACCCAGGCCAACATCTGGAGTTTTAAGCTTTGCGAAACATCAAGTTTAAATTCGACATTCTTGCCTCATGTATTTTAGATTCTTGATGATGGCAAGAACCCTCTCGTCAGGCTAGAATGGGACCATAAGTGTATCGACATCTGAAGTGATGCCTTGAGGAGGGGGACACAACTCCTCTTCTTTAATCATCGAGACATTCAAACCCTTATAGGGAGTTGGAAGATGTTGATGAACAAGAAACCGGACCTTCAGGTCTAGTGGTATCCTTAGATTTAGAGGAATCTAATGTAGAAGAGGCCAAATTTGAAGAGGCTGGCCCCTCAAAGGCTAATAGTGATTCGTCGAACCCTGAAGGGTAAAACGACGAGATTGATGATGAGTCGTCAAAAGACAACAAACCAACAATTTAGGTACCTCGAAAGCCTGAGAGGCAAGCATCTTACGTGCCTAAGGGGGAAGAGGCACCTGATAACACGAGGGTTTGCACATCTGATCACGAGAAGCTAAGTCGAATGGCCATTATTACCCTTTGTCCTGACTTCAATATTCCACTAAGGCAAAGGTTTGTTGTGCCAGAAGTCATTGGARAGATCGTGCTCAACGTGCCTTATGGATTTCATCAATTGTATGTCGAAGTGATGAACTATGGGGTTCGACCTCCCATAATCAACTTCTTTGGCATGGGAAGAGCATGGTGTTGTAAAACGTTATTTATGGTTCTTCTGCTATTGGTCTAGTAGTAACTCGACAGAAGATTGCTTTAGTAAATAATAATAACCTTTTTTGGCACGTGATGCATGCTTATGGATTTCAAAATATGATTGAAAAGTATGAGAAATTATTATTTTGCTATAAATAATATAATAACATTTAATTTTCAAAAAATAACTTCATACTTCTTTGAAAAATCGATATTATATTGCACTATTTGCATTCATGCTTTATAATTTATTTGTAAATGTGGCAATTGTTTTTAACGGAATCAATGTTAAGGGATTAAATCTACAGTTTAAAAAAATGAAACCGATTATTTTAAGGAAAATTGAAAAATAATACTAGTTTTAGAAGTCCATTTGAAAATAAAAACATAGTTTTCAATTTTATTTTAACTTAAATACATAGATTTCACTTTTTTTATTAATAAAGGTAAAAACTAACGAACGAACTGAAGTTTATAAAAAACGTTGTTTGACATTTAAATGATTTTGGGCCCCCCAACCCTCCTTTGCTAGCATCGCGTGCCACCGCTCCAAATAATAAGGCGGGGTCAGGCACCACCTCCCACCACTAAGGTAACGAGCCACAAAAGCACATTGCCACCGCCACCTTTGTACACCACCCAACAAATCCACCAAAATTCAGAAAAAAATCCGAAAACTAATTTCAATTTTAAATCCAAAAAAAGGAAAAAAAGCTTCTTAAATTGAACTCTAAAAGAGTACATACATGTTTGAATTTTAACTCCCAAACGCCAAACTACAAAACATGGAGAAAGTACTCGATCCAAAAGAATAGTTGCTTCTTGTTGTGCGAGTCAACTGGAAGATTCTTGAGCAAGCTCCTTCACCTACTTGGAGTAGTCGCATCCGAAGCAATTTGACTTTTTGACTGGCTTTGTTTCGGGCTTTTTGGCGTCCAAAGTGCCGATTGGGTTGCTGGGAGGAGGGTAGAGTTGGTTTGTGGGAGTGCTCTTTGTAGTGTGTGGCTTCGTCGAGAAGTGGAAATGAGGTGTGGTGGGTGATGGTTGCGCATCGGAGAAGTGTTGCTAGCGATTTGTGATGGGGGTGGAATGATGATGTTTGATTGATTGGACTTCTTAAGAAAAGGAAGTTGATGGTAGTAATGGTAGGAAGAATTAAAGGAGAAGAAGGCTCAATAGGGTGAAAGGAGAGAGAATATGAGAGTTGGAGTTAAATAAAAAGGGGGGATAAAATGTAATTTTCGACTAACACAGTGTGTTAATAAAGAGCATGAATCGTTAGTAGGTAATGAATTTCAAAAATTTTTTGATAAACCTAGTTAATTTAAGTAAAATAAAATTGAAACTAGGTATTTATTCCAAAATGGGCAAAAAACTAGAATTTATTTCCAATTTTTCTATTATGAATTCATAAAATAATATCCTGTTAAGACAAAAACAAGCAGGGACTAATAATTTTAGCTTATTGTTGTTGTGAAAAATCAAGTTTATAAAATTAAAACCTCGTAATAATATAAATGAATAAATTCAATCTTTTGAATCGACTAATTGACTTTATAAATAAAGAATATATGCGAAATTAGAAAAGAAATAGTTGCTTCCATTGGGAAAAAAATAAAAATAACATATACTCCATATTCAGATTCTATCTCATTTAAGACAAATGCAAAAATATTTGACTTCAATTGTTACATCTCAATCAAAATTCGTTACTTTTAAATATGGAGCGTAAGTTCACTTTAAACTGCTAGAGGGCTAGACTTCTCATTTCCATAAGGTTTTGAGGAGGAATCCTGGATTTGTGTGATTTGGATCTTGCACTCCCATATGGTAGTTCAAATCTAGACCGTTTGACTTGGTATCAAAGAGCCCATGATGATTTTGAATTTGGAATGTCAAATTACAGAATAACTCACATAAGAGAGAGGAGCCTTGAGCCATGAATCAATCCAGGGTGAGTGTTAGTTGTGGCCCTTGAAATACAGGAAATTATCATTGATATGTTGTGGTTGATGGTATTTCAGTGTTATATAGCTGAGTTTTCTTTAAAAAAAAAATCCAATGGAGGTTGTGTGCTTTTTGGAAGAATCTCAAGTATATATAAATATAACCGCAGTATTGCTTAGGTTATGAATATTTCCCATGCCTCTCTTGATATCGTCTCTAAACAAAAATAACTCTTCTTCAATCTCCATTGTTTTTGAGTTGACCAGTCAAATTCTAGGTTAAAGGTAAGTATGTCTCCCTCTCTTTTTCTATTTTCTTTGTTATTATTGTTTCACTAAGTGGCCAAATATATTATCATCGAATATAACTTCCTTTGAATTTCATTCATCTTATGAGATTTAATTATGCTGGTGGATCTACTTATACTCGTGAGACTACTTATCGGATTCTAATCCGATTGATCTTACTCACTTTGTGAGATCTTTGGGGCACATTTTTGTTTTGTATGGGAATTAATTGAGGTTCAACAGAGGAATTAGGCGCAGGATACAACATTATTTGTACTTTATTACACTTCAAAAGAATTGATGCAAGATCTGCTTTAAAACTATTGCAGAATCGGTAAGAACCACCGCGAAATTTGTGGAAGAAGTAGCAATTTGAAAGAGGAACGTGTACTTTGAGGATATATCTATAGTCTAGGTTTTGTCAAAGCTTATTTTACGATCTTAGGTTGTATGATTTACTATTGTTGTTATAAAGATAACAGTGTAATGTGAGCTGAATGATTAGAGGGTGATTAAGGCTCTCTATTGACGAGGGTGAAAGAATTCGTCCAATGATCTGGGAGGTCGCTGAGTAGCTGAGGATTGTGTCTGGGCGAAGTGGTGATTGCAGCCGGGCATGGAATGATTTTCTCAAGCTTGAGGAATCCGAGATATATCGTCGTGCAAGCTACGGATTTGCACATGATGAAGAGATAATATATATGATTATACACTCCGATCCTAATTCATCTCAATATTCAAGGAGTAATAATTGTAAAAATAAAAGGAGTAAGAGAATCTTCCTTTTTGGTGAAAAAGAGTTGATGTGAAGTGATTGATGGTAAATGCAATATGATGGGTATTGTTGAGTTGTTGAAGGTGCAATCATTGGGGGTATTTATAACTATTCTCAATAATTGCTCTTTAATAGAGTGTGACACGTGGCACTAGGAATAGGTACAAGGATTGGGCTGGCTTTGTTAGCTGCTAATGAGGCCAATTGTGTTGTGATCATTATATCATTTACAAATAGGCAGATTATTTAGTTTTATTAAGTAGATAGGCAATCAAAGCCAACTTGAAATCTTAATTAAATACACAGACGGATGTGGAAATGCACTACCTTCTTTTATTAGGTGTATCATCCAGCGAGGGATCCAACATCATTTGCCTCGCAATCGAGTTATAAGTATTTGACTCGATTTAAAAAATCCCGATAGAAACTTTTTTTCACAAACAACCAGTTAGAAGGTTAAAGAGGTTTAATCTTTAGATTTTCACCCCCCTAATAAGGCTGAGGAGAGAGAATCAACCACTTATATTATTACTCTGAAAGGAGATTTATGCTTTGACATTCTCTACGATATTATCTCTACTAAATGGAGTTTTACCTTGACAGCTTTCGACTTCCTAAACAGTGTCGTAAATTGTTTCTTAGATCATAAAGAATTGATGTCGAAAGACCTTTGTCTCTTCAGGTAATTATTTGTTTTTCTTCGCTTGATTGTTGTTTTTATTTACTACCATCGAAAGCGCTCTTGCCTTTAAGATGGGTGTAGGAAGTGTATTTACCAGGCATTAAACATCTGGAGTTTTAAGGCTTTGCGAAAACATAAGTTAAATTCGACATTTCTTGCTCATGTATTTAGATTCTTGTGATGGGAGACCTCTCGTCAGGCTGAGAATGGGACATAAGTGTATCGACATCTGACGTGAGTCTTGAGGAGGGGGACAACAACTCCTTTCTATATATATCACGAGACATTCAAACCTTAACGGGATGTGGAAGATGTGTGAGACAGAAAGACTCAGGTAGATGGGTAATCTTAATTGAGGAATCTCATGTGGAAGGGCCAATGTGAAGAGGCTGGCCTAAGGCTATAGTGATTGTCGACCTGAAGGGTAAAACGACGAGATTGATGATGAGCGTCACAGACAATATATCCAACAATTTAGGTACCTACGAAAGTCTGAAGAGACAAGATTTGACGTGCTAAGGGGGAAAGAGGCACCTGATAACACGAGGTTTGCACATGTATCACGTAGAAGCCTAAGTCGAAAATGGCCATTATTACCCTTGTCCTGGACTTCAATTCCACTAAGGCAAGGTTTGTTGTGCCAAATCATTGGTGAACAGATCGTGCTACGGTTGCATCATTGGGATCTTCATGTCGAAGTGATGAACATGGGGTCGACTCCCATAATCAACTTCTTTGGCATGGTCCTTAGAGCATTATGACATAGGCGATGCTTCCAACTTACATTAAATCATTCATTCCACTTCCTTACTACTGTAGTGTGTGATGTTGCATGAATGGGAAAGCCATCCGCAATGTTCTCTGTCACAATCCACCGATGAGAAGACCCTAAGATCAAGTTGGTTGTAAAAAATGAGGCATTCTCCAGGGAGGAAAGACAATTTTTTGATAATCTACAAAGGGGAGTTTCCTTGGAAGAATGATGTTCTTCTTCTTAAATCCATACTCGACACCTATTCGAGGCAAGAGAGAGACAACACTAAATCGATGAAACAATGCTTACGGACTTCTATAGGACAGTGATCTTGAGAACTTCTCCCCACCAAGAAGAAAAAACACATATCCTAGTAGAAAAATAGCTAAAGCATTCTCACAAAATACACATTATACGACTTTAATGGTTAAAGTCCAGACATTTTAAAACCTGCACGCTTACTTCAAAAACTCCACGTTTTGATCGCTGGGACATACTTTAATACTACAGAACATGAGTATAAAAAAAATCTCAAGTCACGATTATGATTTAGTGCTAATAGTTTACTTATCAGTTATCACACATTATAAAAATGATCTCTCAAAACACACCCCATCAAATAGAGAGGGACTTCAGTTAACCAGTTCAGTTATGGTTCGAATCAAACGTTCAGTTGTTCAGTTTAGTTGATTAAATATTTTTTCCTTAGTTTGAATTGTTCAGTTATTAATTTGCGGTAGTTCAAGCAACGAAGTTGATTTGGCCTTTTCATTTCAATTCGGTGTTCAGTTGCAAGTTGAATTTGATTAACCCATACGGGTAGTTTAGTCCAGTATTAAGTTATTATCAATTTTCAGTTCAAACAATTTTCTGTGTGAATTCATGTTGCATTCAGTTTTGTATTTTGAAGCTGAATACTTCTTGGGGGTGAGTAACTGGATTAAATACCATATGGTTGTTCAAATGGGATTGTGTAACTATCAATTATTTTTAACAATCTTTGTTGAATTTATTTCGTTACTTACCATAACAGTTTTATGATTAAGTGTATACTAATTTCTAATTATTAAAACTTTTTAGGTGTGTCAGTTTTTTTTATTAGTATATTCGTATCAGATAAATATATGAAGGGATGGTGATCAATTTGAAATAATTATAGTGTCAATAAAGTATAATGCACTACAAGGTGATTATGATCAAACGTCAAACATAATCGTATACAGATGACATGTGTATATCGTTTGATCAAACTATTAATAAAAACTATATACTCCGTAATAAGTATATATTACGAAGATAGAATCAATATATCAAATATGATGCTAAAAGTTGAATAACAATGGCAACGTAGTATACTATACAAGTTGATATGATTCAACATAGTACAAGTTATGCATTAGCTATCTAGACTAATGAAATAAATAACATTGTACATCGAATTGGATTCTAATTTATAAGTAACGTAAGATAGTGCATACGGAGTATTGTATTAAATAAACATTAATAGTTTTAAAACAACATACGTAGAACTATGAATAATGAAAAATCGTTAGACATGGTGTACCACAAACTGACAAGTAACCTATCACCTTGAGACATAGTAAGATTAAGACAAAGTTGAAAAACATATGCAGCTTATTGTTATGCTACAATAATTGTAAATCTTACCACTCTTCAAATCTATTTTACAGGCATTTCCACATATCAGGAACCTCATTACTCTGATTTCTATTTCATGGCCTATGTCCTTTGCCATTTTCTTATTTTGTTTTAAAGTTTCAACACTAACATTTATCAAAAATTAAGAATCCTGATCGATAGAATAACGAAGAAAGGGTTAGTTACATTATAAATAACCTTTACCTTTGATTTCTGACCCTATGTCTTTTCATTGTATTGTATTGGAA
>SNQN01003988.1:24465-35488 GCA_008642245.1 Bassia scoparia
TACTTGTATCGGAATTGAATCATGGAAGTTAATCTATAATGTATTAGACTTAGGAATAATAGCTGGTAGAAATGTTGGATAATTTCATGTTATTTGCTTTGTAGTAGATGTMTTTTTGCTTTATTTTGGTAGAGTTAAAGTATGAGACTCATAAATATTGCCTCAAAAATATCCAACACACTAATAGAAGAAGAAACATGTATCAATAGAAGAAAAGTAAAGTTCCCACATCGAAAAATTAAAATATGCATTAGTTTACAAGGCTTATAAAAAAGGGGTAAGTTTGTAGAGCCTTTTCTTATTTTGTTGGCTTTGGAATTAGCCTACATTATTATCTATATTGGGATAGTTGTCTGGACTTGTCCCATTATTATTTTTTATTATTTATAAAATATAAATATAAAATGACAATTTATTTGTGGTTCTGATTTGACCTCATTTAATAGTGAGTCAAAATAAGCTTTTTAGTATATGAAATACGAAGTATATGTTAGGTTGTATGAAATTATTAAGTTTAAACCAAATTTTAATTCAGTTTAAAACAGTTCAAGGTTACAGTTAAGTTCAGTTTAAATGAGTTTCTTGATTTTCAGTTAATTTCAATTCAGTTACAGTTCAGTTTGGTTTTCTTAAAATCAGTTTATTTCAGTTCAATTTGGTTTCGGTTTCAGTTCAGTTACATGCAGTTCACAGTTGATTGAAAGGACTTTAATTCAGTTTAATTTTTATTTTTGGTTCATTTCAGTTCAGTTCATTAACCAAATGCACTTAAACCAACAGTTTTTAACCAAAMTCCCAGGCTCCCAGCTCTACTCAAAACCCACTAAGTAACTCACGACGGTCTTACAATTCGCGGCGGCTATCATTCACATCGGCTCTCAATCACGGAGACTGTCATTCACAACGACTCTTACTCACGGCGGCCTCACTCACGAAGACGACGCTACCTCCGTTGTCCTGTTCTCCGTCTGCGAACTACGCCCTCCCTGCTCGTGTTGAAGTGCGCCGCCACCAGGTTGCTGCTGTCCGGTTCTGTTCTTCAAGTTTATGTTTTGAATTTTCATTTTTTGGTTTTGTTATTTGTTTTTTCTTCGTATTTTCACCATTCGATTTTATTCTATTTGTTCTTTTTCTTTGATTTTTGTTGTTGTTTTGATTTRAGTTTTGGTTTTTCGATTTTTGTTCTGTTTTTTTGTTTCAATTTTTGGGGGGTTTTTAAATTCTAATTTTCTTTTTTTTGGGGGGATGTTTTATGATTTATAAGGCTAGGTTTATTATTTGTGTTTTTGATTTAAATTTTGGATTTTTCTGATTTTTTTTCTTTACTTCGTTTTTTATACTTCAATTCTAGGGAGAAGACCGAGGAATTGTTGAAGGATAAGGATGAGGTTTTGAAGAAGAAGGATGAGGAGCAGCATAAACTTCAGTTGGAGTTGAAGAAATTGCAGAAAATGAAGGAGTTTAAGCCTACTATGGTTCGATTTCTTTACCTTTTTATAACGTTTTAATGAACGAATATATGAATGTTTGTTGTGCACTTTGAACATTTCTCGAGTTGAATTTTTATTGAGTTTTTCTTGTTTACTTTAATTTCTTTAATTCATGTTATTAATCGTCTCACTCCCACTTTTACGAACAAATGTATGAGAAATGGTTGAAAATTGATTGAGGTTACTTCTGATCTACGTTTGTTGGGTTTATCTGATATGTTCTACATGAAGCAGTTTATGAAGACCTGTATTTGTATATTTTTTCTAGCTATATTGTGTTGCAAAAATGTTCCATCAAAACTGTAGAATGTGTAGTTTGATGATTTTGCAGTATTTCATTCAAGATTCATATTATAACTTGAGCTTGATTATGCGGTTTAATCGATTGGAGTATGTGTGAACTAACCTTCTTTCTGGGGAGTGTTAGTGTTGTCGTATGAGTTTGGTAATATTGCCTATATTAATCAATTACTAACCTTTTCATTAGAGTTTCATTATAACATGTTTTACAATTTTTTAAGATGTCCAAAGTTGAGTAGAGTTAGTGAGCTTCATTCTTTCAATCTTATGATTTCGTTCATGCATCATAGAATTTTGGTTACCCTCTATACTTTTTGTTGTCTTTGATACGAGTACTTCATTTCTCTCACAGCTTGGACAACGTTTTAACTAGACAAAATATACTTTGGGTTGCAACATCTAGCTTTTCGCTGTTGAGGTTTTCATGCTATACATACACAGAAAGCGCTAAACTTGGTTGTTTGTTAGTGTTGACTTTCTAATATTTGTATGTTAATAGAGGATTAAAGCATTATAGTGCAATTTTGTGGCAATTGGCAAATTTCTTGTAATAATGCTAAAGATGTATGTGTTTTTATTCTAGTAATTTAATCTTGTTGTTAGTATTTTAGTCTAATGTTTATCAGTCTCAAATCATATTTTGCTGAGTTGTATGTGTTTTCATGTGTTTTATCATGTTGACAAATTCAATGTTTACTCCTTTTTTTGCAGATAAGATGACGTTTTAGTACTTCTAATATGATGATGCTTATGTCTTGTGCTGATCGCTTGTATGATGCAGAATAGATAATTAGCTAGTTAGATAATATTTACTTGATTTTTGTACCTTTGGTTTGTAATTAGATCAATTATACATTTTGTATCATATATTTTATATATAGACACACATTTTGTTATTTTGAAATAAATTACATTTTATTATAATTAATATATATTTTTTGAAAAAAAATCAACAAAAGCTCAAGGCTTTTAATAAACCTAGAGCTTTTAAACCCTTAAAAGCTCATGGCTTTTTAAAAGACTGGAGCTTTTAGCCTTTTAGTGCACTAAAAGCTCCAGGTTTTAAAAGCCCGATGCTTTTAATCCATTAAAAGCACCGAGCATGCCTGGAGCTTTTGTTAAATCTTCTAAATTACCAGCTCCAAAAGTACTTAGCAAAGCATGGAGCTTTTAGTCGGTAAAAACCTGGAGCTTTTGGCCTTTTTTCTACTAGTGCAAATTGGCCAATTTCTTGCTATCGATGGGGAGAAAGTTATCCCACAGGAGCATTGACAAAAGTCTGGCAAGGACAAAATGCCTCAACCAGATAAAATTCCAAAGATATGGGTCCCCTTGAATCACAAGTACAAGGACCCTATGTTCATAATGGCCTACTAGTTGGTGGTTGTAAATGATGGAGCGAAAGGTAGCCTGCTTTAGAATTCTTGAGTGATGATCATTAATCTTGATACTTCTCCCTTGCAGCTATAGKGAAAGAGAAGCTCCTTAAATAGAATAAGAACATGGATGACTTAGCCTACTTCGAGGAGCCGAGGAAGAGTCCAATCATGTCATCCGATGACTGAAAAACAAGAGAGCAAAGTAAGTATTCTGATTTCTTGATAAGTCGATTAAATACACATTTTACATAATATATTTAATTGATAATTGTCATATTTTTCTCTATATTTAATTGTATTGAGCTTTATTTGTTATATATTTCGATATTACTCGTCTCAGGTATTTTTTGTTATTGTAGGATATGGATGTTTTACTCGAGGATTAATGAACATATATGATATGAAGTGATTTTAGGATCCATGAGAGTCATGACACAACTTATTGGGGTGAATATGAGTTAAAATTGAAGACACGTCATTGCTTGCGAAAGTTCAGCTTGACCACTTCTCACTATTTTCCTCATATCYTAAGATATACTTATTGGATTAAAGTGACTTAAGTTGRGTTGGAAACAATTTGCAAWGAGCTTRGCAACGATTGGTCACACACCTCATTTCAATTCCTAAAACTCAAGATACAGCCTCTCAAAGTCAACCCATCGGTCCAGGAGCCAAAACCAGCGCCCTACAGGTTTTTGCGACTTTTGTTGCTGCCATTCTGTTTTTCCCTTTGTGTTCCCAGCACCCTATGGTCGTGGATCAGCTTAGCATTATGTGCCTTGATATTTCTTAGTTTGTACTCCCAAAAACTTTATTTTCTACTCGAATTTAGAAAAAAATATAAATAGGAAAGGAAGTGTGTTTGGGAAGGGGGATAGACACTTAGAAGACAGCAAAAAGGCACCACTTTTCTTCTCTCTTCAAGCTAGTTTTCCCCTCTTTGTTTTTCATTCTTCACTCTTCAACAAATCTCCATTAATAGTTCAAGTATGATTTCAACATCTTTATTTCTTAATTTATCATTGTTATTTTGATTATGTTTTCTTTTATGATTTCTTTAGATTATTTAATTTTGTGAGTAGTTTTCCCAAATTCTAGGGTTAGAATGAACCCTAATATGGATTTATTTGCAATTGAATTCCCAATTCCCAACCTTGTTTAATTTACAATTCATTCAATTTACAGTTGGCTTTTTTTATCATTCTTTGATTAGAAATAATATTGGATGAATGTGATTAGGTTTGCCACGAAAGTAGATTCTTAAATGATTTTAGAACTCTAAATTGAGATAAAGGAAATCATTACGAAAGTAGATGATGAAATTTGTTAGGATTTTAGGATGCTATGCTTAAAGTCCTTAAAAACTTGAATCCATGAAAATAGGTAGGATGACTTTGTTAAGGAAGCTTTTGATGGATCGAAAGAAATCATTAGTACTTTTAGGGCGCTTCCATCCTATGAATTTTTTATTAATTGATCAAGGGAAAAGGGAATTGCTTGTTGTTAATTCATGTTAGTGGGGATTCTTAAACCTAGATATTTTATTTCTTTTGTTTTCTTTATTTAGTATTAGTTTCCGATTCTCCTTTTTATGTAACTTGCTCTACTAATTGTAATTCATAGCGACTAATAATTGATTGAACATCCTATGTGGGATCGACCCTGACTTACCATACTACATAGTTAAGAGGATTAGTTAGGTACAATATTATCTTTGTTAGGTGCGCAACACGCCTTTCATTTCTTTTCTTAAAAAATAACTAAGTATGATTCTTCGAACATTCGATATTCCCTGTTTCGACTCAACGCCTTTTTCGTTGAAGCAGGAGATGGATATTTTTCTTTTCTTCATAAAACACTTTNATATGGATGTTTTACTCGAGGATTAATGAACATATATGATATGAAGTGATTTTAGGATCCATGAGAGTCATGACACAACTTATTGGGGTGAATATGAGTTAAAATTGAAGACACGTCATTGCTTGCGAAAGTTCAGCTTGACCACTTCTCACTATTTTCCTCATATCYTAAGATATACTTATTGGATTAAAGTGACTTAAGTTGRGTTGGAAACAATTTGCAAWGAGCTTRGCAACGATTGGTCACACACCTCATTTCAATTCCTAAAACTCAAGATACAGCCTCTCAAAGTCAACCCATCGGTCCAGGAGCCAAAACCAGCGCCCTATAGGTTTTTGCGACTTTTGTTGCTGCCATTCTGCTTTGCTCTTTGGGTTCCCAGCACCTTATGGTCGTGGATCAGCTTTGCATTATGTTCCTTGATATTTCTTAGTTTGTACTCCCAAAAACATTATTTCTACTCGAATTTAGAAAAAAATATAAATAAGAAAGGAAGTGTGTTTGGGAAGGGGGATAGACACTTAGAAGACAGCAAAAAGGCACCACTTTTCTTCTCTCTTCAAGCTAGTTTTTCCCTCTTTGTTTTTCATTCTTCACTCTTCAACAAATCTCCATTAATAGTTCAAGTATGATTTCTACATCTCTATTTCTTAATTTATCATTGTTATTTTGATTATGTTTTCTTTTATAATTGCTTTAGATTATTTGATTATGTGAGTAGTTTTCCCAAATTCTAGGGTTAGAATGAACCCTAATATGGATTGATTTGCAATTGAATTCCCAATTCCCAACCTTGTTTAATTTACAATTCATTCAATTTACAGTTCGCTTTTTTTTTATCATTCTTTGATTAGAAATAATATTGGATGAATGTGATTAGGTTTGCCACGAAAGTTGATTCTTAATTGATTTTAGAACTCTAAATTGAGATAAAGGAAATCAACACGAAAGTAGTTGGTGAAATTTGTTAGGATTTTAGGATGCTATGCTTAAAGTCCTTAAAAACTTGAATCCATGAAAATAGGTAGGATGGCTTTGTTAAGGAAGCTTTTGATGGATCGAAAGAAATCATTAGTACTTTTAGGGCGCTTCCATCCTATGAATTTTTGATTAATTGATCAAGGGAAAAGGGAATTGCTTGTTGTTAATTCATGTTAGTGGGGATTCTTAAACCTAGATATTTTATTTCTTTTGTTTTCTTTAGTTAGTATTAGTTTTCGATTCTCCTTTTTATGTAACTTGCTCTACTAATTGTAATTCATAGCGACTAATAATTGATTGAACATCCTATGTGGGATCGACCCTGACTTACCATACTACATAGTTAGGAGGATTAGTTAGGTAAAATATTATCTTTGTTAGGTGCGCAACACGCCTTTCGTTTCTTTTCTTAAAAAATAACTAAGTATGATTCTTCGAACATTCGATATTCCCTGTTTCGACTCAACGCCTTTTTCGTCGAAGCAGGAGATGGATATTTTTCTTTTCTTCATAAATCACTTTCCGTGACTTCCCATTTTAACGAGAGGTTAAATTTCTCCTCCATTAAGGAGATGGGTATTTTACTTAAGCACATCAATAGTTTTTTCCAACCTTGAGTCGACGAGAGGTCAAATTTCTACGTCGAATCGGGATATGGGTATTTTCCAAAGACCATAATTTTTCTTATACTGACCTGTCGAAAATCGATAGTCGAATCATATTGGTCGAATCTTAGTTTCGACGTATGGGCTGTGTCGAATCAAAAGATGGGTATTTTCCAACTTGTGGAGTTTTCGTCGTAATGCTTCCTAATTAGGGAAAAATACACATCTCCTGATTTATCCTGTTTAAGTGGATGAATCCATGGATCACTAGATTCATTTTAGCGAAATTGTTTGCACAAGTCACAAAGCACTCATCTCCTGTTTCGATCAATTTACGTAGTCGAATTAGGGTTTTGTTGCATTCATTTCAGTGGAATGACCTAATCAGGAGTCGAATTGAGGCTCAACATATGTCGAGTAGGGAGATGTGTATTTTGGAACAAGTAGCATTTTCATCGAAACATCTGTTTTTCTTAGCAAAATACACATCTCCCGACTCGACCTATCTAAGTGGTCTAATCAAGGATTCGCTGAACTTGTTTTTTTGCGAGAACCGTTTACAAATGTTTGAAAATGTACATCTCCTGATTCGATTTATTCATTTGATCGAATTAGAGGTTTGCGAGTCATTTTCAGCGAAAACTGTTTTTTTTGCAATCATGTGGAAATATACAGCTCCTGATTCACATCACTTTTTGATCGATCGAAGATTCGCTGGATTCATTTTCAGCGGAAAATGTTCAACAAGTGTTGTAAAATACAAATATCGCTTGCACGATCTTTTTATGTTTGATAAATCGGGATTCGGTTGAATTCATTTTTAGCAAACATTTACAGGTATGTAAACACCACATTCGATTTGTATCAAAGTAAAACCTAATAATTTTGTCTCTAACACAAATTTTACTTGATACTCTTCTAACTATCTTTGTGAATGCCTTCTCAGAAAAAAACCATGCGAGGTGCCTTATATGAAGGTTAGACAAATGAAATGTTTTACCCGCAAATAAGGTGCCAAAGAGCCAAAAAGAAGTGGTCTTGCAAGACTGAAAACCGTGAGGGCTCCGGTAACATTATCGGTCATGCCCTTTTTCTAAGATGGCTATCCGTAGGTTACTCTCCCTGCAAATTCGTTCGACTACAATTGACGCTTCCTCAGCTAAACATTGGCAAACTTTGGAGATAAGTCCACTAGAAAGGGTCCTGCTAGTAGAAGGCCTCCCAGCCGGGCAAAAGGCAAAGCTACCAGATGGTCGTATAGACGGTTTTAAACTGGTTTTAGTCAATTTTAATAGAGTGAACGATTTATAATCCATTGAACTCTAAGGATTCGTCCTGCCAAACCTCGGAGTTTTAGCAGCTCGAAACTCTAAGGGTCTCTGAAGAAATTCAAAGAGATCATAAGAGAGAAAAATGAATAAAAGCAAAGAGAAAGAAGAGAAAGAGATAGGAAAAGCGGAAGGGCGGTGCATGCCCATGCCCTCAAGAGACCAAATTGAGATACCATTTGGGAACAATCTCTCATTCATCTTATTTGTCGAAGTTATTCAAATCGACTCAGGCAATCGGAGAAATAGGACCAGCTAGGAGCCGTGTGTGGTTTAGATGATAGAGTATGAGGATGATGACGTGCTGGATCGTGATGGTATGAAGAGCGCAACACGGAGAAACAGAAGTGAGTACAAGCCTACTTCATCACATCCCCCAATAGAACATGTTCCCTTCGATCGAACAGCTTTCTGACAATCCACCTTTAAGGTGGCATCTGCCATTTCTGTCTCCAATCTCCAAAAGGATATCGCCCAATCCTTTCAACGCGAAAGATCGCCTTGACCTCAAACTACTTAAGGTTTTTTGAAGAAAGATTTTTTTGAAAGATAAAAAACCAAAAAAACTAAGACGTATATTGGTAATCAGAGACCTCGAAACAAAGACCCCAAAATCACAAGCTGAAAACATTAACAAATAAATAGAACAGACGAGAAAAAGATAAAAATCGATTGGTCGGAAAAAAATACGGAAGAAAAAAAAACAAATAACCCAAACCAAAAAAAATCGAAAATTTCCAAAAACTGGAAAACCAAAACCACCAGCCCAGAGGCCCAAAACCTGTGGGATATCTTTTGCAATGGAATTGTGCCGGGAATAACAACACGACAGCGAATCGGGACGGCGCTACTATGAATACTGAGGAAGTTGATACAGCAGTGAAAAGAAAGAACGGAAGGATTTGAGCTGAAATCTAGGCGAGGCCATGAATCAACGGAGCATGACTCAACAGTCCTAGATCCCGACTTCCAAGCCTAAAAGGACTCCCTTCAAGTATGTGATAAGGCTTCGTTAGATTCTTAGAATCTTTCTTCGCTGAATGACAGTGAAGACCTTCACGATCCCCGCGGTAATAAGCAATTTTTCGGATTTGTATTTTCGAACTATTTTGGTTTCACACTTGTCATTTTTTCATAATTTACAAGATACTCTTTTCAAGGGCTTAGCAAGGCTGAATTCCTTCGTCAAAAAGGCCAGAGCAAACCGTCGAGAGGCTAAAAGTGGTTTCACTACTTAGAGAACTGCCAAAGAATACATCAAGCAGCAAACTGACCTGGTCATAGCTGAAAGACGATATGCTCATGACATGATGTCGATTAGGCTACATTCTCTTGACTTCTATACCAAACATGGTTCGTCAAGCCTAGGCTGAGCTTCCTCAACAACTGAACTTGATGTGCATAGAAGAGAGAATAGATCGTCAAATTGACGAATCTATAGTCTTTGCCCAACAAAAGAATTATGTGGAAGTTGCAAATCTCCCACCTCCTAAATATCAATGCAATAACTTAGTGGTTAAGGAATCCAGTTCCTCCTAGTTAGGTTCATCCTCCAGCTCCTCCTCTGATGATGATGATGATGATGGTGAAGGGAATGTCGAGAAGGACTAGGAGCCCGAAGTGGCTGAGAAGCTTTCCATGGCTGGAAACTGACCTCCACTTGGCCATCTCATTTTCTGCTTCCCATTATTTGAATTTTTTTCAGTCTGTAACTTAAATATTTCTCATTTATTGAACTTGTGTCTGTCGAATACTTAAATATTTGTGTTGAATTTTGTCAAGTGATGTTTTCGTCATGCCATGGGGCCGACGAGTCACTTCAAAACATATTGTTTACATAATGAATTTCTTTTGAACAAACTTTGAATGATAACTTGGCGCTTTTGAAGCTTCAGCTTAATTATGATGTTTCGATTGACAGGGCTCGAGTTGCATCTGCAAAAATTTCGAGAAATTTCGAAGAATATCGAAAGAGATAATATACATAATTCACTTAGGTGACCTAAATTTTAGGAGCAGCAAATCATAGTGAAGTAATGGTACCAGGTTGTGAAAAGAGTATTTACTATGTGAAATCTAGTAAGTCGAATCATCAGATCAAACTTAATGTTAGTAAAATACACATCTTCTGATTCGACATACTTTTGTTTTCATCATTCAAATCAGAGATCATGCTGAGTTAATTTCAATAAATCATAGATCAAACTTAACGTTTGTAAAATACACATCTCCTGGTTTGACATACTTTTGTTTTCGTCGAATCATGGAACTCGCTGAGTTAAATTTGACGAATCATATATCAAACTTAATGTTTGTAAAATACCAATCTCCTGATTCGACATACTTTTGTTTTCGTCAAATTAGGGATTTTGTTGAGTTAAATTCAACATATCATAGATCAAACTTAACGTTTGTAAAATACACATCTCCTCATTTGACATACTTTTGTTTTCGTCGAATCAGGGATCTTGTTGAGTTAAATTTAACGAATCATAGATCAAACTTAACGGTTGTAAAATACACATCTCTTGATTTGACATACTTTTGTTTTCATTGAATCAGGGGTTTCGTTGAGTTAAATTCAATGAATCATAGATCAAACTTAACGTTTGTAAAATACACATCTCCTGTTTCGACATACTGTTGTTTTCGCCGAATCAGGATCGATCTTGCTAAGTTAAATTCAACAAATCATAAATCAAACTTAATGTCTGTAAAATACACATCTCTTGAGTCGATGCAGTTCTTACCATCGAAGTGGGGGATATAGTAGAGGATCGACGGACAGCTTTATTTAGTCAAATATATGAACTTTGGAGAAACGTCCAAGTTTAGATGACCTATAGTATTGATTGACTTGAGACCCATTAGGTGTGCTAAGCCAATCAAGCATACTAATTGCCCTTAAACTTAGAGATTTTGCCTTCGTTTCTTATTGGTCGAGAACTTGTTATTATTATTGTTATTATTATTATTATTATTATTATTATTATTATTATTATTATTATTATTATTACTATTATTATTATTATTATTATTATTATTATTATTATTATTATTATTATTATTATTATTAT
>SNQN01003988.1:38574-55655 GCA_008642245.1 Bassia scoparia
TGATATAGGATACCTGTTTTCCTAGACAAGTTAAATACTTATTGTGTATATGTTGAAACTAACTTGTATTACTACATGGAACAGTTGAATAAACACAAAGTTCAAATACTGGTGCAGAACTAGTAGAAGTTGTTTTCTTGACTATTATACTGAAAAACAGTCATATGCCTTTTTATTGCATCTTAACCATGTTACATTTGTAGTAATTAGGTTGATTCCAAGACTTGAAGTGTGAAYCCTTTCGAAGTCATTCGAAGAAAGAGGTTGTGCTTATAATTGAAGTATTCAAAGGAAGATTCAAGGTTTTGAAGATTACATGAAGAATAGAAGAAATGCTTCTCAAATGTCTAATCTAGGAATTCATGTAATATGCTCTGTAGTATGACTTATATGTTTTGGTTTAAATTGTTTATATGTGTTTTGAGTTATGGTATGAATTCTGGTACAAGATTGGAACAGAATTCATAACATACTCATTTAGGGAACCAAGCTGGGGAACCGGCTGTGTCCTTGAGTGGAATGTGGATGCGGTTTGAAAAAGAATATTTCTAAAATATTTTGTAAAAGATGTATTTTGAAAATATGGTTTGCAGCTGGAAATATAGATGAGAATATATTTGTTACCTTTAACGTAGAAGTATCTATCTTGTTCGATTCTATCTTTATGATAAAATCGAACACGATAAATAATTTCCTTAAATCCCATCTTGCCTTGCTCGGCAAGTAGAGAGATTTAAGGAAACTAGGGTTAAGGTTAACAAGCTTATATATACTCATCTATACTTACAAATTCCACACATCTCTCCACGGATTGAAAAAGCATATTTTTGAGAGAAAACACAAAAGCACAAAACCCTACTTTGAGTCATACACAAGAGCATTAGTAGAGCATTTTTATTTCTTTTATTAGCTTTTTAGAAGTGAATTAAAAGAGAGAAACTTTGATATTGTAAAGGCATTTAACAGAGGGGTTGTAGGCCTGGTGAGTGTTTGTGAGTTCAAACACAAGTTGGACTTACGAGTGTGAGTCGAGTCCACATTCAAAGTTTAGTGTGGGGTGTGCTGGTTCTCGTAGTAGGGAAACAACAGGGTGAGTGTGTTCTTTGTTTTTCGGAGTAGATTAATAAAAGAACATAGGGTAGGAGGACGTATCCCAGAGTTGGGTGAACCTCGTTAATCTTTGTGTGTCCTTTATTGTTTTGTTTACATTCTGCTGCATACATGAACCAGCCCAACTGGTTCCTCATACTAAGTCCGAAAAGGAAGAAAATTAACTAAGATTATAGAATACTCAATTCAGCCCCCCTCTTGAGTATCATAAAACCTACAATTGGTATCAGAGCCAAGACTTCTTGCAAGAGTAACATCTAGAGAAGTCAAGTATGAGTACTCAAGAGTTAGGTGCCATTGGTTATGATAGCAAGACACCAAAGTTCAACGGAAGTAACTATGCATGGTGGAAGAACAGGATTAAGAATGTGATCATGGGGATTGACTATGAGTGTTGGCTTGTAGTAAAAAATGGTCCAAACACAATCATGAAGACTGATTCTGAAGGAAACAAAACTCCAAAGAAAACAAGTATTGTTGACAGCTGTATACAAGTTCTTGAGAAGAATGCAAAAGCAATGTCCATATATACAACAACTATAGTGAGACGAGTTCAACGAATTCAGATAGCATAGTGCAAAAAGAATTGGATACTGTGAACATGCTATGAGGGAACAGCGAGGTAAAAGAAGATTCCAAAATTGATTACTTTTGTCTAAATATGAATTGTTTCAATGAAACAGAGGTGAAAAGATCAATGATGTTTTCGTAATCATGACAAATAACAATGATTCCTAGACCTGGCAAAAGATTTCTATAGATCTGAGAAAATATGCCGCAGTTTACAGATCATGACAGCTCAGATACTCATCTATGAACCAAACTGTCTACTTGTCTCTGAACAGGCGATTGTCCCCTTCCATGACTCCCATTAATTATTGATTGAACAGAAGTCTGAGAAGGAACCAGCCAGAGGCATAGCCCTTAAGGAACATAGAAGAGATGAAGATGAAAGGATGAAATTGCCAAAAGGTTTGAAGAGAACACTCCGAGATAGCAGGAAGAACTTTAAGAAAATTTCAAAAAGAACTAACTGCATCTCTGTAGGCTTCAAGTTGAGAGAAGGACATCGTAATCGAGATTATCCATATGATTAGGACAAACAGTCTCAAGTTGGAGAAAAGCGAGCTTCAAGAATGCTACTGACTACCATCAAATGTGGGTGATTCTGACTCAGATCTAATGAGGATTGAAGAATCACCTTAACGCCTAGTTTGCATGACGGCCTTGCAAGCAGTCACAGGGTAAAAGCACTGATCCGGAAAAGCGACTAGCACATTCTGAAACAAATGTTTGATGGCCAAAGAAGGATTGTGCTGCAATGAACACAAGTAAACTAGAACAAGTTAGTGAATGAAATGCATGAGTATGAAGAAAATATCTTGCCTGTAAGACTCTTTATTAGATGAATGCCATAAACGGTGAAACTATCATAACTGGCAAAAGAGAATCTTATAGAAAGATGTACTTATGGAAAGTTTATGCCGTGTGATATCCTTGAGAAGCTTTGCCAATGATTAAAAATCAATGTGCAGAGCTTGAGGTTGAAATGATAAGTGCAAGGTGGTGGAACTGAAAGCGCAACTCTCAAAACCAAAACTATCCATTGATGTGAAGAAAGATCTGATACCTCTCTGCTCCCCCCCTAGAAAAAAAGACTATCAACCTAAGTGAGTCTCTGATTTTTCTAGCAGCCTAGAGAAACAACCTTTTGTAGAGGACTCTTTGTATTGAAAGGCCTTTGAAATGAATGCTACAACTAGAAATCTTTACAAAGAGAATGCTTTACTCAAAGTCCATTATATCTTTCTCCTGTAGTACAGCGAAGAAACAAATGAGTTATGAAGATGAATATGATGGAAGATATTGACCTACATGCTAAATCTCAATTGAAAGAAAGGAATGAAGCCAGTGTACTACATGTCTATTGGATAGATATGATCTTAATCTCAAGTTACAACTAATCTTTAAAAATGATTTGTTATTAAAAGAAAAGAAGAGTTTGTTAATTGAGAATCTTGAAGCAAGAGAGAAGGAATAAATGAGAGCATAGACAGTGAGTAAACTACTAACGCACAGAAACTTAGTAAGTGAGATCAAAATGAGTAACCAATGGAAGAGTTTGGTCTGGTTATAATTAAAACTAGGAACCAGGACTACTGTCTCCCAGGAAACCAAGCAAGATCAGGGAATTCCAAAGAGTAAGTAGTTTATGTCTAAAACTGTCATGTTTGTTATCATCGGTAGGAATGACACAAGATTCAATGTCCACTATAAAGACACTTAGTGATGAATAAGAACAATAAACAATGTGGAAGTGTTCTGGAGAAAAAAGACCAACAAATGCAAATGTTTGGAGAAAGGCACCCAGAGAGTTGGGGTCCTAAAATAGTAGTTTGTTTTTCTTCAGCTAAAGTAAAAGATACCTTTGGTATTGGACAGTGGTGATGCTCAAGCATATGTCCGGCATAAAGAGCAATTTCTCCACTAGTAGCCTTAATGGAGGAAGTCACCCTTGGAAGATAACACAAGGAACACACTGTTTTAGTAAGTTAGGTAAACACTTCAATGGAATTAATGATGTATATAGTTGAGCTTGCCAACATAACCTTTGAGCATCAACATGTGACGAAAGGTATAGAGCTGAGTTCTAAGCCATACCTATGATCATAGTAATCACAAACAAGTGAACTTATAATTGAGGGACCAGGAACATCGATGTTGACATACGTTCATTGGACCAATTCCTAGTAACAGATAAGTCTTTGTTTGAGAGCTATTTACAGATAATAATCAATGGATTGGCATAAGAAATTTGACCATGCAAGCTTGACGATACTGAATAAACTAAGTCCAGACTTGAGTAGACTTAACATCAAGTATAACAATAAGTTTTCAGAATGTTCAAAGGAAACGGTCAAAATCTCTTTTAAGCCTAAAACTGTTTTGAGTACCAGTAGACCCTTCGAACTTTTACACATTGATTTGTGTGGTCCCATGAGWGTTCAAAGTCGAAGAGGTCATAGATATGTCTGTGTTATTGTTGATGATTATTCCAGGTACACTTGGGTAATAATGCTCCACTCAAAGGATGAAACATTTGATGAGTGGGTTACTTTGGTGAAACAGGTGGAGAATCAACTTTCCCACAAGCTGGTCTCGGTAAGATCAAACCATGGTACTGAATTTGAGAATGCTGACTTTATTTGTTATTGCAGGGAACATGGTATAAGTCACAACTTCTCAGCCCCTAGAACACCTCAGCAAAATAGAACTCTTGAGGAGATGGCCAGAACAATGTTTATTGAGAGTGGTCTCCCTAAGAGTTTCAGGGGTGAAGCTGTTGACACTTCTTGCTACTTACTGAATAGAGGCCTCATAAGACCTAAGCTGAAGAAAACCCCTTATGAACTCCTAAAGGGTAGAAAACCCAATATTGCATACTTTCGTGTCTTTGGATGCAAATGCTATGTACATAATAATGGGAAGAACCGCCTTGATAAATTT
This sequence comes from Bassia scoparia, assembly GCA_008642245.1. Taxonomy (NCBI): domain Eukaryota; kingdom Viridiplantae; phylum Streptophyta; class Magnoliopsida; order Caryophyllales; family Amaranthaceae; genus Bassia; species Bassia scoparia. The sequence goes on from SNQN01003988.1 coordinate 43,192, forward strand.
GACCCTAGGAGTGATGAGGGAATCATTCTTGGATATTCTGCTCAAAGTATAGCTTATACAGTTTTTAACAAGAGAACTTTATGTGTTCAGGAGAGTGTCCATGTTGTTTTTGATGAGTTTAACATGTCTTCTGAGATTGCACAGGTTGAACCCAATGAAGTGATTGGAGTCATGAAGTTCACTGGGAACCATGCTGCTGGTTCTCCAAATGAAGAGCAAGCTAATCTAGGCTCACCCATTGGTCCACCAGAGAATGATGGTGGAGGGCCTAGAGAAGAAGATGAAGAGGACACAGAGAGGGAACTAGGACCTGATGGTTCCCCAAGTGATAGACAGGTAAGAAGTTCAGGGGGAACAGAAGATTAGACGGATAACAATGCAACAACACTTGAACTTGAGGCAAGAGAAGTAAGGGGACACAACACGAATGAGAATCCTTCTAGTTCCTCTGAAGAGGAAGATATTCATGATTCTGCTGATTCCCAAACAAATCAGAAAGCACAAAATGATATTAATACAAAAAGTTTTAAGTATATCTCTTCTCATCCCCTTGATCAAATTATTAGTAACATTAATAAAGGGATTCAAAAAAGAAGAAGTGTTTACCAAAACTTTTGTGCTTTCTATTCATTCCTGTCTAGTGTAGAGCCAACTGACTACAATATGGCCTTAACTGATCCTGATTGGGTTCTATCAATGCAAGATGAGTTGAATCAGTTCCAAAGGAATGAAGTTTGGCATCTTGTACCTAGACATAAGGAGAGGTCAGTCATTGGTACGAAATGAGTCTTCAGAAACAAATTGGATGATCTTGGTACCATAGTCAGAAATAAAGCAAGGCTAGTTGTGCAAGGTTACAATCAACAAGAAAGGATAGATTATGATGAAACCTTTGCACCTGTAGCTAGTTTAGAGGCTATTAGAATATTGATTGCTTATGCTGCTCACATGAATATGAAGTTTTTTCAGATGGATGTGAAGACTGCCTTCTTGAATGGATACTTGAAAGAAGAGGTATAGGTGTTCGAGCAGCCTCCTGGTTTTGAGGACAAGCTGTTCCCCCAACATGTTTACAGTTGGACAAAGCTTGTATGGATTGAAGCAAGACAAGGGCTTGGTATGAAGAACTGTCCAACTTCTTAATGAAGAATGATTACAAAAGGGAACAGTAGAGACACACATAGAACAAGATTATAGTGCAAATTTATGTTGATGATTATTTTATTTGGTGCTACTAATCAGGTGCTATGTTGATGAGTTTGCTAATCTTATGCAGAGTGAATTTGAAATGAGCATGATGGAGAATTGGATTTCTTCCTTGGCTTTGCAGATTAGCAAATAGCTGATGGATCATGAATCCATCAGCAAAAGTATTGAAAGATTTGCTGAAAAATTTTGCATGAGAACAGTAAGGCTTATGATACACTGTTTCTACATCTACAAAACTTGAGTTGATATGAGGGACAGATGTTGAAGCACCTATATAGAGGGATATTGGTCCCTACATTATCTAAAGCTAGTAGACTTGATATGTGTTTTTTGTTGGCTTGTGTGCTAGGTTTCAAAGCAATCAAAGGAATCTTACTTGAAGGCTGTTAGAAGAGTACTTAGGTACTTGTGGGAAAGCAGATCTGTGCTTGTGTACCTAAAGGTAGTTCAATTGATCTTGTTAGGTACAAATGCAATTATGCTGGTCTCTTGTTGATGAAAGAGCACATCAGGTATGCACATTTTCTGGCTCTTGTCTAATATCTTGGGTTTTCTAAGAACAAAATTCAATGGCCTTATCCAAGCTAAATCAGATTATATTTGCTGCAGCTTCATGCTGTCTCAACTGTTGTGGATAAGGAACCAGTTGAAAGACTTTGGTGTTGTATACAACAGTGTTCAATCTTTTGTGACAACACAAGTGCTATAAACATTTCTAAGACCCAGTCAGCACTCCAAACCAAACACATTGAAATTAGACACCATTTTTAAGAGATAATGTTGAGAAAGGTTTGGTGAAGTTGTTGTTTTTAAAAGTGAGGATCAAATTGTTGATATCTTCACAAAACCTCGTGTGCGAGTCTTTTGTAGATTAGAAGTCTTTTAGGTTTAGTTAAGTTTTAGTTTAATAGTGTGTTCATAGGTCTAGTAGGTTTTGGTGATGTGGCTTCTATACTTTCTCTCAATGATTGGCTAGAATTATCTCTCTTGTATTGTATGTGTATATACCTATGTCAAAATCCTTCAAGTGTTGCGTAAATCGGTTTGATTATTCAAAAAGGTTGAAAGCCATTGTTGCAAGAAAAGAGACAGTTGAACTTTAATTCTCAGAAACAAGATGAAGTGGTTCTGTACAGGTACTAGCAAGGGGAAACAACAGACCAGCTCTGATATGTTTTTTGATTGATATTTTTATATCTTTTGGAAAATTACTTAGGATATTTATCTTTTTGGAAAGAAATATATCCTACTTCAGTTATTTTGGCTTGATGATCAAGGCATATCTTACACATGCCATAATTCGAGTTGGTTGAGATATTTAAGGAAAGTGATCATTACAAATTTGATTTTGAAATTATGCCGTTACTCTTTGGCTCAACTGGCTATATTTTTGCCCTCTTGCTTCATTGATGAAATAATCCTCTATATATATATATCTTGTGCTAACCCTTTTGTGCAGTTCACAAAACTTCATCACTCTATACTCTCTCTCTCTTTCAAAGTGCTCTGTTTTCTGAAGCTCAAAAATTCAAATTCAAAAACACTGTTCATCGGGTTACTGTTCATCATCATCTTCGATTGAAAGGAAATATGGGAAGGAAATCAAACACCAGTGCAAGGAGAGGAAGGGGAAGGGGATAATCAAGTGATTCCTTACAATCACAGAGGATCACTGAAGTGAACCCTAACCCTCAACAAATCGAGACAAACCCAATTGATCTACCACCTACTGATTCATATAAAACATGCACTCCCACAAAAGCAAACCCAAATCCACCACAAAAATCACCCTCACCACCAAAAACAACCAAACTTAGTTCAAAAGAGATAGTGCCTCATGCAAATCCAACTGAGACTGGTGGWTRCACCATCAAGGAACCAGCAGGTTCTRAGGGGGAARAGGTGCATGAYACACYAGGAGATTTAAATCAYGAGTTCGAGAAGSTCGSTGTTGYGGATGAAGAGGTAGAGATTACTYGTCAAAAGGAGGGGTTACCTACGGTGGACACCACAGTCAGAGGGAGACTTCGTTCAGCAGTAAAGAAGGAGATAAAGAAGGAAGAAGAGGAACAATCTACTGGTTCTAAAAGGGGAACCAAGAGATAGGCAGCAGCAATCAAACCACCTCGATCTACAAAAGGTAAGTTTGTAGAGTCACCAATTACTGATTCTACTAACTTAGGTGCTAGAGTGGTGTTATCTGGTTGTCGAGTTGAGGTTGGTTACTTTGATGTTGTGCCTGCTCTTTTTGGATATAATAGTCTGTTTGAGTACCAAGGATGGATGTCCTTATTTGATTGTTTTGCTGCGAATGTGTCTAGTGTTAGAGATTTTTATGTGAATTTGAAACATTTACTTGATATGTCAATCGGTTATATTGTTGGAGGTGTTGATGTGAGTATGTTTGTAGCTTCCCTGTCAAGTATGTAACGAGTACCCAAGGATGGTTTTGATAAGTATTCAAGTGATTAGTGGCCTATGTTGGTAGAGGTCACACCTAATGAGATTTATGACTTTCTATTTGGTGGGAGATGCCTAAGAAGTATGTTGTGTTTAATTCTGTTGATTTGAAGGAACCACTCATGCTGGTTTTGCACTCGCTATGCAACAAAGTCCTTCTTCCAAGGGCTCAAGGAAGGGGAACAGTACGCATCATGGAGATGGTGCTGATTTACCTGATGATGAAGACGATAAAGATTAATCTTTCTTCCTTGATGCTTAATCACATTATGAACTGTTATGGTTCATCTCATCATTCACTGCCCAATGGATCTATCATCACCCAATTGCTTAAGAACAACAAAGTTAGCCTAAGTAGATCTACTGTACCCGTTACAGTATTCACTAAGGCTATTCTTAAGCAAAAGGGTCTTGATATTGGAGCTGATGTGTTAAGGTTCAAATTTGAGGAACCAGTGGAGGTTAAGCCCCCTCCAAAGAAGAAATCCAAGGCAGAGGAACCGGCAGGTCAGAATATGGTTCTAGAGAGAATGAAGAACCAGGAGAAGACTCTTGGTAAACTAATTGAGCTCGTCTAGGGTATCTCAACTTCTTTCAATACCAAGATAGAGCAAATGGAGAAGGAGCTAGCTGATACACAGTTATCGTTGCTCACGGTTCCAAATATCAAAGCTCAGATGGCTCTAGGTATCGACTCTGTTCCCCCAAAGACTCAGGTTTCAGCTATGGCTGTTGCAAGTAATTTGAGGGTTCCTAGTATAGAGGAACCAGTACGTTCTAAGGATAAACAGCAGCAGCACGAGGAACCTAAAGATGAGGAACCTGCTTAGGAGGATGAAGAGGTCGAGGAAGTAGTTGATGATGATGATGAAACTGATGACGATGAAGAAGAAGCTGAGCATGAAGATGAGGAGGAGGAAGAGTATGATGGAGAGGAGTGATGCTGGTTGCTCTTGTTTCCCCTCCCCTATTTATTTTGCATCTTAAAATAACTGATTCTGTTGGTCTGTAACTATTCTCCCCTATCCATGAACATTTCTTCTATGTGGATTAGGGTCCTTTTGGTTGAACTTTGTTAGCCTGTATGAACTATAACTTTTGCTAAGTGATGCTCCGTTTGACTAATCGCTTCTTGCAGCATAACACTTGAATGGTGGTCGATGCCACTATATGGATGAGCACATTTAACAATTTGTGCACACTACTTTTACTTGAGAAACGTTTTAATGATGCCAAAAGGGGGAAATAGTGTCGAAGTTGAAGCCTAGAATCTGCTAGTTTAGTTGGAGTCAAGTGTTAGTATTAATTTAAGGAATCAGTTAGATTAGCTAACTTGTTCCTTGAGTCATTGAGTCTGCTGGTTGTGCTCAATTTTAATTGAGTACCAAATTGAGGTTTTCTATTTCTAACATGTTTGGTTGCAGYAACTTCGATTAGTTTGTCATCATCAAAAAGGGGGAATTTGTTGAGTCCCTTAGGTTTTGAGTGATGACAAACCAATACAGGGAATAGGACACTTAATTGTGAAAATAGTTGGTTTGGGAACCAGCTGATACAGGATACCTGTTTTCCCAGACAAGTTAAATACTTATTGTGTATATGTTGAAACTAACTTGTCTTACTACAGGGAACAGCTGAATAAACACAAAGTTCAAATACTGGTGCAAAACCAGTAGGAGTTGTTTCCTTGACTGTTATACTGAAAATTAGTCATATACCTTTTATTGCATTTTAACCATGTTACATGTGCAGTAATTAGGTTGATTCCAAGACTTAAAGTGTGAAGCCTTTCGAAGTCATTCGAAGAAAGAGGTTGTGCTCATAATTGAAGTATTCAAGGGAAGATTCAAGGTCTTGAAGATTACATGAAGAATAGAAGAAATGCTTCCCAAATGTTTAATCTAGGAATTCATGTAATATGCTCTGTAGTATGACTTATATGTTTTGGTTTAAATTGCTTATATGTGTTTTGAGTTATGGTATGAATTCTGGTACAAGATTGGAACATAATTCATAACATACTCATTTAGGGAACCAGGCTAGGGAACCAGCTATGTCCCTGAGTGGAATGTGGCTGCGGTTTGAAAAGGAATATTTCTAAAATATTTTGTAAAAGATGTATTTTTAAAAATATGGTTTGCAGTTGGAAGTATAGATGAGAATATATTTGTTACCTTAAACCTAGGAGTATCTATCTTTATGATCAAATCGAACAATATAAATACTTTCCTTAAATCCCATCTTGCCTTGCTCGGCTATATGACCTAAACAAGGCCTGTCCTAAAGATCCCTTCCCTCTTCCAAAAATTGACAACTTGGTTAATTCGACGGCTGGACATCAAGTAATGAGTTTTTTTGATGCATTTTTCGGGGTTTCATCAGATTCTAATGAAGGTCGGGGACCAAGTTAAGACTGCATTTGTGACAGAGAATGGTCTGTATTGCTATAAAGTCATGCCTTTTGGCTTGCAAAATGCCCCTGCGACGTTTCAAAGAGTGGTGAATGCAGTGTTCTTTAAACAGTTGGGACTAAACATCGAAGCATATATCGATGATATGATTATTAAGAGATTTGAAGGAGACATTTGAGATGCTTCGAAATTTCCAGATAAAGCTAAATCCCAAGAACTGCATATTTGTTGTTACTTCATGCACGTTTTTGGGATACCTGGTCGATGAAAGGGGTATTGAAGCCAACCTCAATAAAGTTTAGGCGGTGCTAGACATGTCCTCTCCTAGGAGTGTGAAAAAAGTCCAGAAGTTGACTGGCTGTTTTGCTGCACTGGGCAGGTTTCTCTCGAAGTCAGGAGATAAATGCCAGCCTTTCTTCAAAGCAATCAAGAAAAACACTAAGTTTGAATAGACTCCTAAAGCAGAAGAAGCTCTCGCCAAAATCAAAGAACATCTTCACACCCTCCTTCGTCTTATAAGCCCTCGACTAGGGGAAACTCTTTACATGTACCTTGTTGTATCACAACATGCTGTTTCGGCTATTTTGGTGGCCGAAAGAGAGGGTGCTCAATTTCCTGTCTATTTTATTAGTCATGTTTTGCAAAGTGCTGAGATTCGATACCCCACACCAGCGAAGTTTGGACTTGCGCTTCTCAAGGCAAGTCAGAAGCTTCGACCGTATTTTTTGCTGCCCATCAAATATTGATTTACACTAATCAATCGATCAAAGATTCTCTCACTCGTCCAGAGTCATGTGGGAGAATGCTAAAATAGGCAATATGGCTGAATGGTTTCGACATAGTCTATGAGCCAAGAAGGGAAATCAAGGGGAAAGCTCTGGCTGATTTTATTGTCGAGCTAACTAAACCTCCACAACCAGAGAGAGTGCCCAATGTGTGGAAGCTTTGTGTCGATGGTTCTTCTACCCAAGATGATTGTGGGGCAGGCATTCAGTTTCGTTCTCCTGAGGGTGATATCTTTGAATAAGCTATGAAGTTTAACTTCCAAGCTACCAACAACGAAGCCGAGTATGAAGCCTTGATTGTAGGCATTAAGATGTGCAAGGCTACAGGGGCACGTCGAATTGAGGTAATGTCAGATTCACAATTGATCGTCAGTCAAGTCAATGGCAAATATGAAGCAAGAGATGCAAATAAGCTAAAATATATGGAGATGGTCAAGGCTGGGATCAAGGAATTGGACAGTTTTTTGTTGCTTCAGGTGCCTAGATTTGAGAACAATCAGACCGATGCTCTCTCGAAGTTGGCTAGTTCTGCTACGAAGAACACCCCTCGAATCGGTTTTTGGGAAGTAAAGCAGTCAAAGAGTATAGATGATTTAGAAGAATCAAACTTCATCGACAAAAGCAACACAAGGTGAACGGTACCCTTCCGTTTGATCCAATTGAAGCGAAATATGTCAAGGCTTGGGACACTTGGTTTGTTCTCTGGAATGGGAACCTATATAAGAAGTCATACAGCCATCCATTGTTAAAGTGTGTAAGCCCCGAAAAAGGGGCAGAATTCTTGGCTGATGTTCACGAGGGGTATTGTTGTTCGCATATTGGGGCAAGAGCACTTGCCGAGAAGACCCTTCGAACTGGCTATTTCTGGCCATCGATTCGGAAGGATGCCTAGGAATTGGTGAAGAAATGTGTTAAGTATCACATACATGCCAACATCCCTCGTCGACCTCCTAATGACTTAACTCTAGTGCTATATTTATTGCCTTTCGCAAAGTGGGGGATGGAAATCTTGGGACCCTTCCCTCAGGCTTCTGGATAACGAAAGTATGTTTTCGTAGTTGTCGATTATTTCACCAAATGAGTGGAAGCTGAGCTAGTTAAGGGCATCAAGACGTCAGATGTCAACATTTTCATTTGGAAGAATATTATCACCAGATTTGGCATTCCTCGATCCATAGTTTTCGACAATGGACCTCAATTTGAGTCTAAAGGGTGAACAGAGCCTTTGTCCTTTGAAGAAATTAGAACCTCTGGAAAGGTTCCCCCTGAAGATAGGCCTCCGGAGTTCATATGACACACCTCGATATCGGTGTCTCCATCTTCTCCTTTAGCTTCATCACCTTTGGCCTTCTTGATTTGCCTTTTGATTAGATGGGCCGGAATCTTACCCTCGGCTGCCAATGCTTCCAACGTTTTTCTCAAGATATGACAGCTATTGGCAACATGCCCGATGTCCTGATGAAACTTGCAGTACTTGTTCTTGTCGCGAAATTGTTTTTCTGTTTTCATTGGAGGCGGATCCTCGATCTCCACCTTGTCCTTCATCTCTTTGTATATCTGAAAAAGATCCTTCGTAAACTCATATTTAATACCATCGTCTTCCCACTTCCATTTATGATTTCTTGACCTTTCTATAGCCCAAGTCCCCTGCTTTCATTGGTCCCACCCACCTTTGCTTTGATTAGACTTGTGGGAGTTACCGCCTGAGGGTTTGGGAGAGTTTCCTTGATGACTCTTATCCCAACGATCACTTCGAGAGACCGAACAAACTTCCTTAGCGCGAATTTGATCTTTAGCCTCTCGAAGGGCACTTTTTAGATCATTTCATCCCTTCTTGAGAATCTCGAACTTGAAATCTGAATCGTCATGTAGCCCTCGAATAAAGCTATCGAAGAACACATCTTGGGATAGGCCTGGGATTTGCAAAGCTTCGTGATTAAACCTCTTAACATAGCTTCGGGGTGATTATCCATTTCTCTGCTTGATCTGTGCCAAGTGAATGCTACACTTCTTCTCTTGACAGTTCGCCATAAAATGGTGTGAAAATATCATAGACAATTCAGTAAAGTTGTTGATGTACCCGGAAGGTAGCCCGTTGAACCATTTCTGTGCAATGCCCGAAAGCGTTAGATGCTTATACATTGCTTATAAAAACGACACCAAGTTGCATGCATCATCAGGCGGGTTGGTAAGCATTAGATGCTTATACATTGCTAGATGATCGTCTGGTTCTGTTGTCCCATCATATAGAACTATTGTAGGAAACTTGATCTTTAGCTTTGGAGCCAATGTGATTGAGGCGGAGAGAGGTGAATGTTGAGTGAGAGATAAATTTCGAAGCCTTTCCACAATGGAAGGCTGATGCGTTTCAAGGCCATTACCACCATATCCTACTGGTATGTGGACAAGAGACAAAGGGTTACCCCTAATGTTGAAACGTTGCTTCTCTCCCCCCCAAATGGGCATTATAAAGATTTAAGAGATTGGGATCTCTGATGCTTGATGGGGGCTTTCCCCTCTGAAAACTAACAAGGTTGGATCCTCTATGACAGGAGTCAATCCAGAGCATGAGAACAAGGGTCGGTTGAGCTGTGTGGAAGCCTTTTCTTGCTTCTTGGCCTCTAACAACCATCGAACATCCATCTTCGAGTTATTTGCCTTCTTAGCCTCAATGAGTTATCAAACATCATGTGGTGCCAACTTGGCAACATGGGGGCTAGAGTGGGATTCTGCTGAATTGGAACGATGAGACTTTTTTTGCATCTAAGATTTCTCAGGGTGGGGCGTTCGCCGATATGGCCTGGAAGCAGGCTTAACAGTAGGCTTAGCCAAAGGCAGAGTCTTCTCGATATTTGAAGGCTTGTTGACAAGAGTAGGCTGTTTAATCGCCATGGTTTTCAGCTTGGGAATCGGAGGGGTACTTGCCCCTTCGATCGCTTGCTTACTCTTTTTCCTTTCCAACTCCCCTTTAGTCATCCGAATCTTCGATTACTTGGTTTAAGCCTGCTTGAGATCTTAAACTAGATCACTTAAAGTTTAACACTCTCTAAGAGCTTTCGCTAAGTCGATAAATGTGCTTCATATTCTTGCTTGGAGACATAGACTGTTGAATCATCTACTGGGGTTTCTTTGTTGCCCCTGTCCAGGTCCTCGTAGTCGTCCACCTCGTCCTTGACGATTGGAGGGTCCTGTCGAGTCTCTTGTTCCTCTCCGGAAAATTGAACTCGATTTGATTCAATGTTGTTCTCGTGATCAGACATGACTAGACACCTCCCCACAGATGGCGCCAAATGTTGTTAAAAGAGTAACGTGGAGAATGAGCTAGATAGCTAGAGGGGTGAATAGGCTCTCCCTAGTCACGCTTGCACTAGAACGTCGAGAGGTTAAGGGACCGGTACGGCTCTCGACTGGCAAGTATGGATTGATCGCTTGCCTAAAACTTGGCTCTGGACAAAGAAGTCTCCATCCAATGCTTAGCTTTTGACCTGGAGGAGGATTCGACTCGAGGGGTCTCTCATCCAGGAGAGGATTTGTCGGAGGGAGGCTTCGTCCAACACCTGAAATAAAGGAGATAATATATCGATTATCCCTCCTTCGATGCCGAAGTCGGCCAATGAAAAAGGAGGAAAGAGAGTAAATGAAGTGAGGTAAGAGGATCTCCCTTTTTGGTGAAAAGACTATAGTGATGTGATTGATGTGAGGAGTGAAATGAAGTGTGTTGGGAAAGGTGCAATTATTGGGGTATTTATACTGTTCCCAAGGGTTGCATCTCCCAACCACATAGTGACACGTGGCCGTAGGCCATAGGTCATGAATAGTGGGCTGGCTTTGTATTTGCAATTTAAAGCCCATGATGATATTTCTAGGGTTTCCTAATTCTGGGATTATTCCCTCATCAATYACTAATTAATGACCTAATAATGGTCAGTTACTTGAGGCCCAAGTTGTTTCCTTGATTGACACTTGGTAGGATTTTAAGGAGCCAGGTCATCCTTCTATTCATCATACATGGCATATTTAAAGGTTGCCACGTGTAGACACCTGAAAATGTGTCTCCCCAAATGAGTAATCCGTGATGAAATATGCCGCGTCTCGCGTTTGTTTCGACTCGGAAAAGATGCTTTGAACTCAACTGCACGAAAGTGGAAATTCGTGAGGTCGCACTCGGAATTATTTGAGCAAAGGTCACATACAAGGCAAACATGTTTTCTTTCGGTTTTCTCGATAAACTCAAAGGTTTTCAAGGTTTTCAAAGGTTTCAAACGAGTTACACTGGCGATTCTCGTGCTTTTTTGATTTTCATATGTGCGTCACATTTTCTGAATCCGCCAATATTTTTAAATTATTTTCTGATTTTTCTATGATTTTCTATGAATTTTGCAATGTTTAAATACGCAGAATACGCAGAAAATACGTGAATAATTAGAAAAATACTCCGGAAATACGTGGAACCTTCTTAGAACATTCTAGAAATCCTTGCTTGGAGAGCAAGGGTGTCTAGGTGCGTCGAATCAAGGGAAATCACGAATAAATCGGAGAAATCGAAATATTTCAGGTTTTTGGAAAGAATATACGAAATCAGTGAGCGTATTATACGCAGATGCTGAGCGTATATACGCTCACCAAGAGCGTATATACGCTCCACACTCCAGCGTATATACGCTCACCCATAACACACGAATTTGCCAAAAAATCATGCAATTGAGAAGAGCGTATATACGCTGGAGGATGAGCGTATATACGCTCCTCACCTGCGTATATACGCTCATCCCAGCGTATATACGCAGGGTTTTTTCCTGCCTCGTTTGCCTCTGCCTATAAATACTCCCTGCCTTGCTCAGTCCGGACGGCTTCACTTACGCACAATTCACGATTTCAAACCTTCACTTGACACGACTTTCAATACACTTCACACAGTCACAAGACACATCTATACACTCTCAAAACACTCAAAACACATTCGTTTCAATTCAAAGCATCGATTCTATTCGAATCAACAAGCGAAACAAGGGTATAAATCTGAGATTACTCACCAAAAACCTTTCTTTCACTCTTTTTCAATTCCTTTTGTCTTTTAATGACTAACCATTGTATGAGTTTTAATTCAATTAAAGCAATGTAGAAATCACCTCTAATCGTTCATGTAAATATGTAGGGTTTTCTATATTTTCATTGTTTCCATTTTTTTCTTGGTTTTCATTTATTATATTCATATTATTATTGTCAATACTAACGCATTTTTTGTCTCAACTAGCAATTCAATCGAAAGGCGACTCCTTTGAGTTTTTTCTATCAATTTGATGTTTGCATGACAAGGTGAGGAGGATACACATAATATTATTTGCCTTACTAACCTTTGTTTTCATGTCTCGTTTGTATATATATATTTCAATCACACGTGTATATATTGCTTAACAAGACCGGAATTTAATCGTTTGTCACAATTAAGTCAGATAATCATGGCACGACCGGTTTTTCTAAGCACCTTATTAACATGACTAACAATCAAGTGAGTCGCGCTTGTCCATTGGTAGAAGTCTTGGTTTGTATAATAGCAACCCACCTAGTAATCAATGCACTTTCAAAGTCAAATATCTTT
>SNQN01003989.1:13977-29810 GCA_008642245.1 Bassia scoparia
AAGGAAGAGGGAGATGATATGGATTTTAGATTATTTTTTTTGTCCAAGTAGACATGTGTATAAGAGAAGTATGATGATATTGAGTGAACGTGAATCATAGCATTGTCGATGTGACTATTAACAGCTGTCAGACAGCGAGCATGCCTGCCCATATGCTCGCCACTATAAGACAATGACTGCATTAATAGCCCGCTGTGTGGTTGCTGGACGCTATACGAGTCAGTAATATATTAGAGATTTTGATACCAAATAGTCAGTTGGTCGCTTGAGTGCAAGGTCACTACCTGTGGTATGTTGTGCTTACTATCTGCACTACAGCACATACTCGCAGCATCAAGTTCTCCTACATTTGATCTATATCGCTGTACTTATTATCGTGTTTTCGACTTCGCTGTTATCAATGTCTTAATATATAATCTCTCTACTATCTAGTGAGTATGTCAGTAGAATTATGTTGTGCATGAGAATCGTTAATTAGCACTCATAACTCCATTTAGTAATAGATATTCACTACCAAATATATTCTGATTAACATATGTACCACCCTTTGTGCAATAGAGAAGGTTAACAGTTAATATGATTTCTATCAGAATCATATGTAGATATACGAGTATGAGAGGAGTATTTATTGACATTTTAAATTAGTATGAGTCTCACACTTCATGGTCTCCATATATGAGGAGCAAATCTGGCCCTTCTAACTGACTTACCCAATAAATCGATGTTGTATATATTCGGTCTGTTATATCATATTCTCAGATAGATATTAATTATATGATATAAGGAGCTCACGTATATCACTCGAAACGAATCTCACTAGACTTCGGATATGCACAATATCTCTCAATTATATTTGCAGAGCCTTTCATCATATATCCAATAAATTCTCTATGTACACATGTGATTATTTTTCAGATTGATTATAAAGAGTATATATTCCATGCACATATTTTATATTCAATAGTTATTAAAGAGAAATATTAAGTGTGCATTTGTTTCGAAGATGAACTAATTTCTCCACTCTCGACAATATCAAATTGGCAAGATCAATGCGAGGTTATGTTACTATCTCATAAGAATATTTGATTATGACGGTAAACGGTATGACCCAAATTTTTTGTGTATTTGTTATATACAGTTTTATGGAGCGAATCCACTTCATAGAGGGCACTAAACGGTTACCTTGCCAAAATTTACAGAAGTGTTGACACCAAAAGGCTGAGCGTATCTCAGCATGTCATCTAGAACACTATAATAATATTCATCTCTCATTTTTCCTCATGTAGACTATGATGATGTCTCTGAATGAGAATAGCCTCACTCGTAGGAAAATCTTGCTTAGTATTGTTGAATGCACTAATACCATAGACGTGATGATTTTAATATGTCTGTGCTGTCTCGCTCTTGTACTATATAATGGTCTTAGGTGCTTGACGCGAAACATTCATGTCAATAATTGCGTGTAAATGATATGTGAACTCGCTATAAGCTAGACGAAGTTCCCAAGGATCAATGGTGTCTTTACAAATAGCGTTAACATTATTAAGAACCGAGAACGTGTTTGATTTATTGAGACCACCTTATCAGTTTGTATAGTGTAAGAGTCCGAAAGACCATATGTATGAGAAAGCTATTAGCGCTACAAACTGAAATTACACTTGGTGTTGTACAAAGAAGGTATCTCCGGTAAGAATTTGTAAATAGAAGATATCTCTCAATATATTAATGTTGTAAGACACACATTTGAAGGAGATAAGTCGCGAATAAACTTTGGCAAAAGATTTGTCACTCTTCTCATTTACTGTATCTATGTTGAGTATCTCATGGACGGATGGAACAAGGACTAGTCATAATCTCTGACCACCATATCGTGTATGTACTATAATAGGATCTTACGCTCATGCTCTGTGTTATGAGGGATTTCTACAGATAAATGTGTAAGAGTGGTTTGAACATAGTTCATATAGACGTTGTTCCATGTTAGAGTGAGATGTGACTATAGGGAACAATATAATTATACTATACCTACTATATGCCTATCGTAGACTCTGAAGGATATGGCGGCGTGTTGGCATAGAACTCTAAATTACTGCTTACAAGGTTTTATCAGCTAGAAGGATGAGTGGTAGTCATCATATATTATAGACACGTTCCTTTGCAGTCTCATGGATGACATGGTGTAGAGTGGAATTTGAGAGTCATATTGAGTCGTGCCAAGACACGCGTCGCGCAATTAGCACTTCTCGTTAGTATGTTATATAATTATAGTAAGAATATAGAGACTAGAGTTCCATGAGGCAAATCCTCAAGAGCGAAATACAATTTGATTATGTCACATATATAATCAGTAAGCAGGTTGAACGTTGTACAGAAAATAGTTAAATCATCAGACGAATGTCTCGCATTGGTTGGCAGTTATTTCATGACTGTTTAAGCTAGAGGTCATTGACAATTTATACTATCGCATATCGACCGCTACATTGCACACACAGACAAATATGATAATGCAATAATTGAATGTTCGAGTAGAGACTTGTGTCACTGTATCTAGAGTATTGGAGGAGCTTACTTTACTCACAGCGGAGTTCGATAAGAGCAATAGATGGAATATGCGGCGCGAATTGTGGCTAAACGGTAAGGACATTCCAGAATCACGTAAGATACTCTGAACACGTTACGCATCTCGCTTTCTCCCGAAGAGTTCTCGTAGTGTTCTGATATTAGAAATACAAACTAATTGTCGAGTACATTCATAGTGCACATAGAAGAGACAGGAACTTTGTCAGAGATAAAGGCAGTTCCTACAACACTCATTTCTTCCGGCACACTTCTAGTGAGTCTTATGTGGTATTTTCATTCCAAATTCGGAGGCGGACATTTGTGAATCTTGCATGAAGTAACTAGGTCGCAGTGTACTCGAGTAATAGCCACATTCCGGAGTTGATGAGTCATGCACATATGCGATCGATTCTATTCACTTATGTAAATGGAATTTGTTGATGTATTATCGTCTCGACCGGGCCGAGTGGGATGAAATATTCTTGTGTGGCAAATCTATTTATGATCTGATGGATCAATCTCTTTAATGGTCTGGTTGACTCGCAGAGGCAGTAAACACTCCAAATAGAGCTCAGTCAGAGAGCCAATAAAGAGAAGCTCATACTTCATCACTTTTGTCACAAAGTACACTTATTATAATATGAATGTTTGATTGACGATTCTTACCATTATGATTCATAGCAGAATTGTAATAAAATGTACATAACGGATCTGTATAAAATGAAGAGCGTATCTTGTGAAGACGAAGAGGTCTCTCACATTCACTCAGCACAAAACAATATGCATTTGCGCATTAGGAGTAGGCATTAGATATTTCTGTTACGGAAACAGTTGAGGGGGATAGATGTGAGGATATGTGTGTTCACGATACATAAAATGGATGCATCATCGTCACTCATGCAGTTTTCTGTATGATATAGTTAGTGTATGAATGATTAATTGGGCTCAGTGTGGCGGATATGTGAGAAGTGTTGTTTAGCTAATGCTAAGATTTCAACTCTAGCCATTCGAAAGTGCTGCATCCGTTCTGAATAAGATAATTGCTCGTGGATAAGATATTGTAGATCTTATCCAAACGAACACGTGGATGCTTTACTATATAGAATCTCGCAACCAGATATTCCTTCGTGTAGTTTGTGTGGATAGCATATACGAGGGCAGCGAGAGATTGCCTCAGTCATATAAAGGCGTAGTTCGATGATCTCGCACTTGGTCTCAGAGATGTTGATGGCTAGAGAGAGTGGATAGTAAGTATTACTTTCCAGAGTCATCTCTGGCATGTCAATCTTTATTCCTATTTGGGCGAGCTATCCATCCACAATCTTGTTGAGTCATAGTAAGTCAGTTTTGTAATAAGCGAGTATAGGGATAGGGTCTGTAGCTCACGGTACTGACGATATTGAATTTACCCTCTAGACGGAGATGATCTGCGCAAAGAATTTCAGCTTCTAGCGTGCGTATTGAGCGTACTGAGACAGAGTAAGCTACGAGTCGTGTAGTTTGGAGGGTCTATAATTCGTGTGTGTTATGAGTGCCTCTACATCTGTCATATATACATATGACTCAGCTGTATAGCTTGTATATCAGCGTTAAAGTGAACGTCGCCTTGTGAGCTGAATAACCATTTGCTAAGATATCAAGATTCTATATGAATTAGTAGCTCTGGGTGTGAGCACGAACAAGATCTTATAAGTGACAATACAAGAAGAGTTGTAACTATGTTGCTGCTAAGATTCAGGCTTGAGAGAAATATATAGTACCTGCTGTATATATTCTAGAATAACCTAATTGCGAATTATAACTCGGTTTATGGGTAATAAAAGCCACGATGTGTCTCGAGCAAACACGCAAAGTAGAAATAGTTCTGTATAAAGAATAAAGATAGCAGATGCTTTTTGTTGTAGGGTCACATCTAAAGCTGTTAAGTGCTCAACTCAGTCATATTCGATTGATAATTACATACATATCGTGAGCTTACTCGATCTATTATAGATATAAGTGCGACAACTGGATTTATTTACATCACAGCATAAAACAAATGGACGATAGTCGCATAAATTAGTTTCGGATGTATAATAATGTCTTCGATGCACAGATACTCGGCTTAATTATGTATACATCTAGTAGTGTGTTGTAAAATATGAGTGTAGTCTCGAGCTGAGTAACAGATCTCAATTTTCTCTATTGAGTTACAAGATAATCGATTATCATAAGCAGACTCATGCTCTCTATGACTATAATATGACGATTTAATTAAAGATATTATATCGTGTGATGTGATGTCGGCGTAAGTATAGACATTGAATATGAATTAAGAACGTCGAATTAGTCGACGGAGAAACACTCATATTTCACCTGAATATAAAGACGCACACTCAACAATAGCGACTTCTTTTTCACCACGGCTCTGCGATAATCTAACGATTCTTTATATGAGTTAGTTAACCTCTCCGTGCTTAAAATCACTCTTTAAGTAATCAGCATAAATATAAAGCTTGTGCGAATATACATTGAAGATAATAATAACAGACGACCTTTTAGCATAGCTATCTCGAGTGGGTAGTATAAACCGTATTCAAGTAGCATGTAGAGCCCATCGACAAAAAGCTAACAGGGATGTAATGAACTCCGAATGGCGTATCTTGAGCACATTGAGTTTATGGTGAAGAATGTTGTTGTATAATCTAAATAAACCAACACACCATTAGTTATTTCAATGTAACAGTTCGCATCAGCGTAATCCATAGGCATCATATCCTCTGGTGAAATCATAATAATCTCATAAGAATACTCACGTAAGTGAAACTAACATGGCTCAACTTATTAATGAGGACCAAGATTTTACATAGGATAGGTCTTACTCACATATGATTACACTCAGTTCACAAGATATCTCTACTATAACGCCATAGTATGATGTATCTAATTCAGACATAGAGATGTATAAAATCATATCTGAATATGTTGCCGATTTAATTTTATATTAGTATGAATCTATGGAGGATTCGGTGCCATAAGTAATCTTTAATCTTACAGTTTGCCAAGCTAACGTGTGGTCATAAGGGATAAGGTAGTGATGATCTTGTTGATGACTGTATGAATACTGCATATAAGTTCTCACATGTCTGCTTTGTAAGTCACTTGGAGCAGATATATATTGTCTCATATATATGATTCTAATTAATGAAAGTCGATATAGATTTACTTGTGTTACAGACCATAGAGCAGAGAAGGAGCTTATATAGGCCATCTTGCATGCGCATATGAAAAGAGATGATTATTACGAGTAACTTGTGCATATTCTAAGTGTTAGGCTCAAACATCAATCTTATACTAATTATTGCAGTCCGTATGATGTAGATGCGACAATATCTATGTCCACGCTACTTTTTCTCTCTATTATGAAGTGGGTCCACCTACAATCACCGTAACATTAACACTCTGAATAATAATATTTGATTCTACGTAGAATTGGAGTCTATTCGAAATACAGTAATACTACTTAGTTCGACTTTTATGATATATCCGAGGACTATACTCTTGTCCCTTGTCAAGATATATCGTACTGCGAAAGGAGAGGAGGTGTGTAGGGTGAATATGATGTTTGAAAGGGAGAGTCGAGAAGCAGCGAGGATAGCATGAGGTGTAGTGTGTGGGAAGAGCAGGTGATACGAGAGGAGAGTGGAGAGAGTGAGTGAGAATTATGATTCATGGATGGGAGCGAGTCTCTGGTGTCCATGTTTTTTGTAGAATCTACTTGATATTGAGGTGAGTAGAAGCTATTTGATGCCTGCCAGGCGATATTTTTCGACACATAGTGTGGTCACGTGGATGACCGTTTATGCCAAACGTGAGCGTTACGACCAATCGCAAGTTTGCGAGTGATAGAGCACTGGGCTTCGACACGTTCTGTGTTAAGTGGCGGTTAGAATTTAAGCAAAATTCATATTATTATTGGAGAGAATATCTCATTCTAACATGATATTGGCTATCGGCATAAGCATCACATGATATTCTCGCGTAATCGTCATATGGGTAATATGTTAGTAAATTATATAGGATACACGTTAGGCTTTGTGAATTATTAATACTCAGTGATATAGCAATATTTTTGTTGATATGGTAAATCATGTTTTCTCTGTTAGTTATTATTGATATATGCTGCTCGTTTCTGCGGATCAAGTTTGGATAAGATAGTTGTTGCAAGATATTATATATATACGAGACGCTTCTTATATATTTATGTGTCTCGCTATATATTATAGGACATATATGTCCCCAACAGTTGTTAGATTCGGATATCCATATCTCATCTATAGATTTAAGTTAATAATATATATATATAATATATATCATATGGTTGTACCTGAGACATAATGAGCATCACTCAATTATGAGATAGGCCTCATTTACAGATGCGTTCTCGCTATTATGGGTATCGACTCGACTGAGCTATATATTTATTATCGTGAGACCCAGATTATCATCCTTATGTGCTAAGTGAAGAGACTGATCGCCACCCTTACATCTCAAGAGTCTGCTGCAGACGCTGTCTATGCATCATGTGGGTCCACTTATTAGTCTTATGCTTTTATAGATAGTGAGTATATAATATGACATCTACCTGAACTATATAGCGCAGAATTGTGTAAATCATAGATTTTACATATCACAGAGAACTCCTATTGCCTATGATCAGCACCTAATTATTTCCTTTATAGATCAAATAGTATCACAAATATTTACAAATTAGTGCAATTTCTATTGTTCTAGAATCTTACCAATCCATAACCTGGCCATCAATACTAGTCACTATTAGTAAGGCACTAATTATGGGAAAAGTCTACGTCTTGAGATTGACGCGCTACGGTATCAATATGTCCAGTGTCCTTCTGATGTCCTCGATTTTAAGCATAGCTTATTGGTAGTAAGATTTAGATCTATCTATCATGATATATCACTAGAAAACTGATTAAAGGTTGCAGCTATTATATTGACTATATACACACATCGAGGGAATGTGTTAGTGGCAATATTGAGCATCCTATATATGTCAGCTTTCAAAACTCAAGAAGATCTGTAGTAATATGTATATGTGAGATTGCCTTTTTGAGTATTAACGCAATATAGCATATCGAAGCTAGTGAACAACTCACGCCTATTCTATTTCATACATATTATATACCTACATTATGTTAATTTGTAAGATTGACATAGCATGTTCTGCTTATAGAATATAAGTAGTATAACTGTTTAAGATATTTCGTTTATATTTCATCAAGTTTTAATGTCGATTGAGTTAGGATTGTCTAATGATGGTACAAATGAAATTTTAGATCAGTTATAATAACCTAGTGAGTATTATTTAGAGCTTCAACATATCAACCCCATTCATCTCACATAAGCCCTTAAAGATCAGTGTTGAACGAAAATAACGTGCAAGACACCACGTTATATAATAGTAAAGTGTGGTTGTATTTTGAGGCATCAGATTTAGTCATTAATAGTGGGAATAATGTGTAAAGATAATGATGAGATAATATGTGAGAGAGAATAATATCCATGCGTCAGTGCTCTATAGTCCTATCAGGGCGGTGTCTATAAGATTAAGTGAATTGTACTCTCACACCTATGTGAAATATATTTGAAAATATATCTGCGGCTATATTACAAATCTTGAGTGGTGCTCAGTGGCATATCACAGATTCACAATCTCTCAAACCACATTATGCTATATTATTTCTCTGATCATACTCAACTTTATGTTCTACGTAATAGGAATTGTTAGCCTCATTGCTTCTCTATATTGCAAACGCATAATCAATCGCGATATGGATTTATGTATTTGTCCCTTCGCCACGCCTTTTGATGCCGGTTAAGCAATTGATTTTGAGACAGAGATGTGTAGATAAGCATGAATGTGTAAAAGAGAAAATATCTGGAAATATATCCTGTGAGGAAGATAACCTCCATTTCCACGTTATTTTCCTATATGACCCATATCACTCTTCTCAGTAGCGGGTGACCTAATATTATAGCTGACTCATCATAACCAGAAGTTGACTAACTGATATGAGCGACGTATCGAGTTACATACATATAGAAATATGGCTACATTTGATTCCAGTATTAAATCTAATGCTCATGTTCAGTATTATACAACTCAACATGGTGCTATATCCACAGTTATGTCTCTCACAACTATATTTGTGAACCATTGTGTCTCACAGACTATAACTAACACTAGCAGTGTGTGCATATTGATACAGATTTCAAATGATAACTTACATACCTCTAATATCATGAGAATATGACTTTGCTCTAAATCCATCCCACACTAATTAGTGCTACTCTAGTGGTTCTGACCACTAAAATAAAATATACTAGCAGGAGTCTATGGATGTATTTCTACGTCCTATATATGCATTCATCTTATCAATACTCAATAATTTGGTTTGATAAGAAGATGCAAATAGTGTCAACCTTTATGTTCCCATAGATCTGGCAGCTAAAATATGCTTAATGAAAAAACAAGAATCGACAAATAAGTTGCGCTGTTACTCGCTTCAAATACCATACTTGATTGCCGAATATAGGATTCTAAGTCTTCACTATATTAATTCATTATCAGAAAAAATATAAACGATTTTCTGTTTTTTTTTAGTAATGGTACCTCTAGGTGTATATACTGTGTAAAATTTTATTCATCCTATTTGTTGTATACTTCATTTGTGTATGGGACTTTCAATATAGATATTCTACAGTTATTATGTTTGTGTATCTATAAGACCATTGGCTTTGGTATATAGTAACAACTATCTCTCAGTATAGATTGATGTAAAGAACTTATAGGTGAAGTTATTTAACTGGATATCTCCATTATCTATAGGAATCATATCAATTGTTGGTATATGAAGAACTAGGAATCAAACATTACTGTATAATTGTATAGTTTATATGGGAATATCAAAAAATCTAATATTAGTTAGGATATATTTCAAGACTTTAGTTAAATATACCCATTATGCATCGCGACTATCAATGTTTTATAATATATTGTTTACATACTGCAACAATGAGATCTAATAAGGGTCGCCAAGTGTTTGCATGACTATTTCCGGGAAACTTACAATAAAATTCATAGATAGATATAAATATCCTAGTCTCTTCTAAGCTTAATTTTTAGGGAGAAAACGATGAAAATAATTAGAGCTCATTTATAACGGCGTCGTCTGCCTCATTTAGTCCTTTAACTTTCCACAAATGGACTAGTAGATCATAGGTTGGGCATCTATACCTCCGTATAAGGGTCGGCATTTGAGGAGCCTGTCGTATAGATATTAATTGAGACAAATTAGGTCAATGTACTTCACATTCTGTGACTATATGGTTTTCTCACAGCTTGGTTCGTAGAGAGATGCCGTTACTATTCAGAGTGACATTGTCAAAAGATCCTACAATCGCGCAAATAATGAGATAAGTAAAATTATTCTCTTTTTATCCTCAAGTCTAAGTGTATATTACTTCTTTCATACAACTTATCCAACTCTCTTCCTCATATCACAATAGGAATAATCGATAATTATTATGCCTGACGGTAGGCACTCCAAGATTTTTTATAGATTATAATATATACTCGCACTCTCAATATGAAGATATTGTTAACTGTAACCATGTTCCTATAAAAATACATAAGCCCATATTATCAAGTTTAGTCAACTGGCACACTTTGTGTGACAAATTGCCAATTAAAATTATTTGTCATTGAAATCAATATCTTCCTCAGTGTAGGTATTCATACACTTTCTTATCTAATTATTATGAGCGATATAGAATATATCTTCCAGTGATAACTATATGATATATTTATCCTCAATCCAAATTACTACTCTCTGGTAATTTCCCCATGGCTCAAGGCCATTTTACATAACATATTGAATCAAATTGATACTACAACATATTGAGACGAATAAACAGACCACATCACTTATATTATTGACGCTATATGTTAGGATTATAGGAGATATACATATATATAGTGTTCATATAATCACGCTCTAAATGTATGTCAAAATCTATACAATGTATAAATATTTAGGTACCTGGGAAACGAGGGGATACTCTTTTCTTAATTAACCACCAACAACAATTAAAAAATAATCATGAAATTTATATTCATCGAATATTTTAATAAGAGGTTTGAGTGTCTATGAATTTTAAATGAGAAAAACAAAATGAAAGGAATATAGGAAGTTTTGTGGAGGACAAAATATTTACAGCTTTGCCTTGGTTGGATTAATATCTTGCATGCGCACTTTCCAATTAACATTTTACATTAAGGTTTTCAATAGTCACGACTTTAGTATAAATTAGATTCCAGTAGTGTATATATATAATATATTTACTAGCAGTCCTATCATGCATTTTCGAGACAGAAACATTCGATTTCTGTGGTTAATATTTTATCTCTCTCGTATATATTATATATCTCACACCGGACAACCTGTTAAATAAACAATATAATCATCAATTCACAAGAAAGTCTCAAAATAATAAATCATGAAAAAAAAAATTCATCTTTTTAAAATTTTTATTTTCTCACACCTTGTTGAAGGGAAACGGGATAACCTGAACTGATTGAAGGACAATTGAAAGGCTGAAAATTGAGAAACATGGTGGAAAAGCAAATGGAGAAATTATCCATGGAATAATATTAATATAATTAGTATATTTGAGGAGAAGGAAAGAGAGAGGATAATAAAGTTAAAGAAACAATTGCAACCTAGAATTGATGACTAGGAAATAAGAAAATGAAATAGAAAATAAGGAGGTAACATATTATGTAACAAGACCCTATACATAGCTACATTAATACATACTCGGAAAAGAAAGTATCGCTGGAAAGCTAATATGGGCGTATCTTCGAAAAACAGAGGAAATAATAGTTATAACGGAGGAAGTTCGGGAATTGGGTTGTATAGATTAATCATTTCATGACTCAATTGGATGGGATAAATAACATGCATGAATACTTTATATAATTGGTACGCTCTAACGAAGTTTTGTATAATATACCATATATGAAATCATCGCGGAAGAAACTTATATACCGAGGTATAAATGTATAAATAAATATTCTCAACACTATAGGAAACACTGGGCCGTATGTACGAATATTAAGCTAGAAATATGTGCAATAATGATGGAGGCTTGCTCAAAAATAGATAGTAACATGGAGAAAATTATGGTGATGTAATTATTTGGTGAGAATGGGGGTGTTTTGTCGATTTTCGAAGAAAAGGTAAATCGAACTAACAAGAAGATAAAAGAGAAAGGGGGAGCAGAAATTTTCTGGGTCAATAATGTAGTCTATAAAGTGTAAAATTATTTATATAGGTAGGAGATTATAATTGAAATCTTAATGATTAATAATTTTATGTAGATTCAAAGAGTATAGAGATAAGAACTTGCTAGTTAAATGTTTATGGTACTTATATAATTTCATAAGATTAGGTAATAATATATTGTTGCTTGTAGTTATTAAAATAGAGTAAGTATGCATAATATTCAGCTATTACATTAATAGTTAAATATAGAGACATAAGTGAAGGCCACTTTAGATCACATAATATGACTGGATTTTATATTCTTTTTTTTAGAGCGTAATATAATTGTTCAACACTAAGATCTTTTGTTGAATATAATTATAATATATTTAACTTTTTACTCATATATAAATAAAAAGACTATGGAAAATTTAGTGTGAGAACTGTCAATTTATTGAGCAGCTTTTGTATCATTCATTTGTGTATATGTATCGCATAATATATGTCCTATTTACTTAAATGACTTGCACGTGGGTTGACTTTGGAATGACATGTCGGTATCTTCTAATTTAAATATTTTGTCTATACGGGTGAGCCAAATTATAGAGAGATATGATGATTGAAACTGTAATTATCAGAATTAGTTATGGTCTGTAAGAAGACTTTTCAACAGTTCCTTGAAGGGACCTTGATCCAATGTAGCTCAATAAAAAAATTTGGAATGTTTCTGACGTCAAGATCAAATCAACATTCCTAAAACGTATCCCAACTTACTGGGACCAGAGACTGAAATAACCTATATGGAGAAGGTTATACCATAGACTAACTTATTAATCTACTATCAATTAATTGTCATTTGTGTCCTTCAATAATTTATTATGGAATCAGCTCATTAAAATAAATTCAACTTCAATATTATAGACGTGTTTTGGTTTAAAATGTGTCGTATATCCTTATCTTGATCGAATATTATTCTATAGGTAAGTGCATTATCTCAAACTCAAGTATATTCTTCGATAGTTAGTTTCATATATAATACTTATTACTATCGAATATACAAAGTAGAAATATTAACGCATAGGTTTAAAAAATGCGTTACGAATATTCTTTTACTAGTTGGATTATTTTTGGATAAGATAATTAATAAATAGCAGTTAGTTTTTGATATGTTTTCAACATAAATATATGTTATTGAAACCGGTCATACTTACTTTTTTAGTAACACTATACAACCATTCTGACGATATTGCGTAGTTATAGGTCGATGTTTTGTCTATGTATATGTGGACGGCATTTAGTATTAGTGAGAGACCTAGGATTGTATATGGAATTACAAAATTTCTTTTTTAGGAAGTTGGTAGTAATATAGTGATGAACTACTGTCTATTAAATTAAAATGGACGCAAGAGTTCAGCATGTAAGTGGGTTGATATAGTAGGAGACAATGAATCGACAACGAATTAAGGTCATATCGTTGGATGACACCTTTTGAATATAGTGTAAGACCCACTACTTCTAGCGCCCAATATAGAAAACCATGTTGGTCTCCTCAAAAGTAGAAAGCAATTACCTGAAAAGACATGGTGTGTTTGACGTACGAAAGAAATGAGATAATTGAATTAAGAACACGTTCGCTTAATACTTTTGTTATCCTCTCACTTATTTACGTAATCTGCGCTATACACTAGCTGTGGTATTTTACTCAGTCTTTTCTCCCGATGTGGATGTGAAGTATCCGTACGAGTAGATCTACATAATGTAAGTAATGCATCTGACCGATCATATGAACGATCTAAACAATTAAAAATCTCAAAGACTGCGATCACTCATCTATACATCGTAATTTTTATTTTTTTTTAGGTATTTGTGTTTTAGGACAATAGAAATTCCAAAACGATGGAATTGATGAATGTAATGTATAGATATGTTGTATAAATGTAATCTATAAAACACAAGTGCACAAGAGTAAGTGGCTGCACCTAGTGGTGGATATTCAGTGTAGATCTCAGTAGAGCGAAGAGGTTCAATTAGAGCTTTACACATTGCAATGGTCCTCTGATGTTCTACTCGCTGAGATGTGTGAGAACTAGAGATATGATACTGACTACCAAGTACTACTAGTTTCCACATCCTTCTTTAACTTGGCACTACTTTTGATTCATTCATAGAATAATCACCTCATTTTTGTTCATCTAGTTGCATATTGAACTATGAAATAAAAACATATATACTCTGTCTTTATCACTCTTACTTCCCTAGTGTGTGTGTGTGTGTTGTGTACTAGTGGACGAATTTTGGATTTATTTCTTCCTCCAAATTAATATTCCGAATTTTAGGAAACAAATGTGAATTATTGTTCAAATTCCAACAAAATAGAACCATTTCTCTCTGAAACATTATATGACGTATTGTACTTCGTTGGCTTTTGTCTCTCCCACCACTCCGTGACTAAATAACTGTTTCTTTCCTCTATTTTTTCCCATTATTGGTTGCATCTATTTACAAGTATTACTATGGGAAAAATAAGAGAATTGTAAATTTGTAATTATGTTTTTTAAAGCAAAAAGAATAATTGTTAATACGTATGTAAAAAATACGCAAAATTGGCCGCAAGAGCGCCAACTTGAGCCGAGAATGCATGAAAACAACACCAACTTAATCGGGTACATCTACATGAACTAACACCCAACTTAATTGACATGTGAAAGGACTAGCACACACGAATTTTTGTAATTAAATATTTGGCTAAGATAATAATCATTTCCTTTTTTTTAATACACTTCTGAATACATAACCTTGGAATGATTTTATTTTGACTGAATTCCAATAGAATTTTCGAGTCTTGTTCTGTTCAATGTATATCTCACCTAATAAATAATTAAATATAGCTAATTGACAAGAATTTCTGTCTTTTACTCTTTGTTGTTTCTTGATGCAACCTATTACAATAAATCACCAAAATTACTGGCTAATTGAGCAAGCTAGATATATCTCTAGTTCCTTCAAGGGGTTGGGTAAATTCATACTCGGTATATAATTCATCTACAGAGTTTATTCTTCTTCCGCATGAATATTATATTAAATATCGAGGACAATTTTAAATTTCATTTATGTTATTTTCATGAGTCGTGATGATTAATCTATACAACCAAGGCAAATTGTGATAAATATTATTTCCTCTGTTTTTCAAAGATTGTAACTTGCTACTCCGAGTATTTTAGTAGAATGAAGGGCCTGTTACATTAGCTTATTTTCAGTTCATTTCAGCTCAATTCAGTTCAATTCTTAACCCAATTTCTCTCTCTCATAAAATATTCAATTCAGTTCAGTTCAGTTCAGCTCCATCCAGTTCAGTTCAGTTCAGTTGATTTCAGTTAATTTAAACAAGTCTGAAATCTATCTTGGAAAAAATCGTACGACACTGATTAAAATTAATAATCCCTGAAACTATTAGATAGCTAATCGAAAATGAATGTTATTAGTCTATGCAAATAATTAACAAGGCAACTTATATGTGTACAACCCTTTGTTTCTTTTGTTTTTCTTATTTAAAATCAAACATAGAAATTTTAAAAAGTGAATAATTAATGTGGTAATTAAGAAAAGATATCCCCTCCGTACCTAAATAGGGTATACATTTAGAATTTTGACACCATTTAACACATGAGAGAATCTTCTAAATTTTTCTAACATATAGGTCAAAATATAGTGATGTGGGTCTTGTTTGATTCGTCTCAATGTGTACTACGGAGTACAAGAATATAATTTTGGGGAATACTATTCGAAGTCCAGTTTTACTAGAATCGAAGTCCATTTTTCGAGTGAACTTCCGAATATGCCCCTCCACGAACCAAAATAAAAAAAAAAAGGGTTTGGACGCCTCCCATGGGCGTCCCGTCCATGGGTTGGACGCCTCCCATGGGCGTCCCGTCCATGGGTTGGACGCCT
>SNQN01003989.1:34917-46968 GCA_008642245.1 Bassia scoparia
TTGAATATGTAAATATTTTATACTATTATTCCTTGTATCTTTTGCAATCTCTTGTTACCCTACGAATGTACATGCATGTATATATATATTCAAGGCTCCTCAAGGTAGATTATTCAAACTAACATGGTATGAGAGCCTTAACTCTAATTATTTTCTATCTTTTTTCTCCCTAAAAAGTAGRAGACCGGTATTAATCTAGTATTGTGTTTGGAAGCAACACTTGCGACCCTTAGATCTCCATTGTTGCAGATTTAACAAGAACATACGCATCAAAGGTAACAAATTYGAAACCTTATTATTATTTGATATCCATTAATTATATACAATTATACAGTACATGTGATCCTATTTATATTAACAATATGATTCCTTAAAATTTATTCCACTAAATACATATAAGTTCTTACATCATCATGGAGATAGTTGTACATTCAAACCATGTCTTAAAAAAAATTAATGAAGACATGTATGAAGTCATACATAAGAACATTGGGAAAAAAGGTACACATATAACATGTATACTAAAGAAAACAATCAATATAATGAAGAGCAATATCCAATTTCGCAATCAATATTATGGTCCCCTTTTTTATTAACATTTTGCATAGGGAAATGTCATCTTGTACCATTGAGTTTCTATTTCGTACCATTGTTATTTTTTTATTTCAAGAAATATCATTGAGTTTACAACATTTTCATTTGATATCATTGAAGTGTCATATGCTCGGTAAATGTAGAATATTTTGGAGTTGTAACTGAAAGAATTCATCATTGGATACTTGTTGGAGGAGCTTTTAGCCGATAAATAATGTAGAAAAAAGTATGGGTTACTCCAAAATATTTCATATTTTCCAAACATATCACACTTTAATGGCATCAACTGGAAAATACATAAACTCAATGGTATTTCTTGGAATAAAAACAAAACGATGATACGAAATGAAATTGTCAAAAACTAAATGGTTTGAGATGGAATTATCCTTTTGCACACAATAAGATTTATTTTCCATAATTTTCAAATATTTCAATTGAGGAAATATATTAACATCGGTTAATATATTGTATATAATTTTCTCATATTCGACTAAAATTGCTTTGTCCAATAAACAATCGACACGAACTGATTATGGCTGATTGATTGTGATTCTTTGTAATTTTGTATGTAATGCTTTTGTGATTTAACTTTACACTATTATATTAAACACTAAAATTCTTGCCAAAACACCATTGAAATATTAAACTTTACATATATATTCTAAGAAACTATTAAATATAATAATTAATGTAGGTTATTATTAGAAAGATTATGTTAGTTGTCTTAATGCTTATCTTAATAGATTAGAAAGGTGAATTTTTTCTTAATCGTTGTTGTCGAAACTGAAGATAAATAGATTATATGATCATGGAAATTAATGTATTACTAATATTTGGGATCAGTAATAAAGGGTCTATTATAGACTTTGATCTCTTCTCTAATTAGTTTATATTAGGTGTATTGGGTTTGGTTTGATAGAGTATATAATTTGTAATATTTTATAAATTGTTTTAGGAAATAGTTTTCTAGATAATTCTTGATCTTTTAAAATTTTTGTTACTCACTAATTGTTCATTTATACTATCTAGTTTAATGAATACTCGAATAGTGCAAATGTTATGCCATGGTATTTTCTAGCCTTTTTCTCCTAAAAAATAGGAGAGCGGTATAATCTAGTATGTGCTTAGAAGCACGACACTTGAAACTTTGATCTCTGTTGCATTACTTGCAACTTGCGAGTCTCGAGGAAATACCATCAAATTGTTATTAATTCTATTTATTTTTATACTGCATGAACATATG
This sequence comes from Bassia scoparia, assembly GCA_008642245.1. Taxonomy (NCBI): domain Eukaryota; kingdom Viridiplantae; phylum Streptophyta; class Magnoliopsida; order Caryophyllales; family Amaranthaceae; genus Bassia; species Bassia scoparia. The sequence goes on from SNQN01003989.1 coordinate 36,755, forward strand.
CATGCGATCCTACTTAGTTGTTAATAATTATTCTTAATTCATTCGCTAAGTTCATAGCTCTAAGTTACTTACATCATCGTGGAGAAAATTGGTACGTTCAAACCATATCTCAAAAGAAGCCATTATGAACTTTCATAATTTTAATTTATTAACATTTTGCACAATAAATTATAGGTCCTTTTAATTATTAACATTTGCACACATTAAGATTTAATTTTTCCATAATTTTCAATATTCAATTAAGTCAATATATACTTCAATTTTTTTATCAATATTTCCAATTAATGTGTCGTCTGGGGGACACACTCTAAAAAAAGGAAAAGAATGATAAAGATATTACAAATTAGAAAATAGTATCTTTTTAAGATGCAGCTTATTTATTCAGTGATGAATGAATCAAAATAAAGGACAATGCCAAAACACAAGCCAACATGTGCTAAGCTTAGTTCACTTCATCCCCTACTTACCTTAGCCACGTGCTTGCATTGTAAGAAAATTCTACCTCTCATAATCTAACTTTGAATAAACCCAACTTTTTATTTATTTTAATTTTCTCTGAAATAGTCAGGTAATTAATTTTGTAAASCATGATTATTAATWTTRATTGTATTTTCGAGATATTATATATTTACAAGGTTGTAMTMCTTGTAATTTGAACTGGGTTTTTGTTAGTTCCATTTCCAAGCATTAAGCCTTGTTTCAATGGCTTTTTTGCAGGTCTCTCACATTTCTTACAACAATGCTATTGCAAAAGGGTTTTGATTTCAATGATTTATACTGGGTTTTAGAGAGGTTTACAAAAATGGAGGTTGCATTAGAGTTGGCTAATGTAGTGTTTTGCATACTGTTTTTGTCTTGGGTTTTGGCTGATATGTTTAAGAATAGAAAGCAGAGTTTTGTGACAGAAACAGAATTGTTACCAAATTATGGTAGCAGTTCAAATTTTAACACTAGAATTATGACACCTTTTTGCAGTGTAATAATGTCCACTTTCTATGTAAGTTGTGTGTTGTATGAGTTGTTTTGGTGCCAAAAAAACATCTCATTTAGTACAATATCTACTTCTTTGACATGGGTTTTGTCCACTATAATCCTTGTTTATTCAAGAGAGAGAATTCTCAAAGATGGCAAGAAGTGGCCTTTAGTTCTTGTTCTTTGGTGGGTGTATTCTCTGGTTTTTTATCTGGTTTTGGTAGCATGTTATGTAATAACCCATTTGACTTCAATAGACTTGCATAGCTTAAGCTTTCCCAAAGCTGAATTCGTCGATTTCTTGGGTTTTCCATTGTCACTTCTTCTGTGCTTTAATGCTTTGTCCAGTTGTTGTACCATGGGAAGTTACAAGCATGAACTTGAGCAACCATTATTGCCTCCTCAACAAGAGACTAGTGCTAAAGATGCATCTGCTTTCACCAACTCCGGTTTTTGGAGTAAAATCACGTTCGCTTGGCTTAATCCACTTTTCAGAACTGGCAGGACTCAGCTGATTGAACTGGCTGATATCCCAGCTGTTCCACTATCAGAAACTGCAGAGAATGCATCATTTTTGTTGGAAGATTCGCTTCGATCGCAGAAGATCAATGCCTACTCCTTGCCAAATGCCATATTTTGCAGCATGTGGAGACCTTTGCTCACCAATGCCTTCTTTGCTGGTATGCTTAATCTCATGATCAGATGTTAAGAATCTTAGACTAGTATATATATGCAGTGTTGAAGTTGCTGTTTTTTCGTGTTATTCTGATTTTTTTGTGTGTGCATTATATTTTTGCAGGGGCTAATACAATTGCTTCATACATGGGTCCTCTGCTCATCACYCACTTTGTTAATTACCTTTCAACAAAGGCTGATGATGCAACCTACCATGATGGTTTGACTCTTCCTGCAATTTTCTTCATTGCCAAGTGCATTGAGTCAATATCACAGAGGCAATGGTACTTTGGAGCTTCTCGTATTGGAATTCGTGCTCGGGCAGCTATCATTTCTTTGGTATACAGGAAGTCTCTCAACATCAAATTATATGCTGGTGGGCAAGGCAATGGAGTAATTATCAACTTGATTAACGTYGATACTGAGAGAGTCGGAGATTTCTTCTTGTACATTCATCGTATATGGCTACTTCCTCTGCAGGTTTGCCTTGCTCTTGTTATTCTCTATGTGAATCTTGGTGTYGCGCCTGCCATTGCTGCGCTGTCTTCCACCGTCTTGGTAATGGTYTGCAACACGCCGTTGGCTAGTAGGCAAGAGAAGTTACATTCCAAGATCATGGAAGCCAAGGACTCTAGAATTAAAGCTACTATGGAAACTCTAAAGAGCATGAGAGTCCTTAAGTTGCATTCTTGGGAGTCTTCCTTCATGGAGAAACTCCTGAAGTTAAGAGAGGCTGAGAAGTCTTGGTTGAGTAAGTATCTYTACACATGTTCCGCGATTGCWTTTCTGTTTTGGGCTTCRCCAACAYTGGTTTCAGTAGTCACCTTTGGTGTTTGCATTTTGGTAAAGACACCATTGACCTCTGGAACTGTTCTTTCGGCTCTTGCAACATTTCGGATTTTGCAAGAGCCTATATACAACCTGCCAGAGCTGATATCAATGATAGCACAAACAAGGGTCTCACTGGCTCGAATTGAGAACTTCTTAAGGGATGATGATCAGATGAAGTTGTTGGCATACCGTAAATATAGAGCATCTAGTCTTGCAATTGATATTGAGAGTGGAGAATATACTTGGGACACTAACAATGACTATGCAAGGAAACCTACAATCAGAATAAGTGACAGGTTGAAGGTAGAAAGGGGCTGCAAGGTTGCTGTTTGTGGGTCAGTTGGTTCGGGGAAATCAAGCTTTCTTTGTAGCATCCTCGGAGAAATTCCAAGAATMTCCGGTAGGGAGATTAAGGTGTATGGAGCAAAAGCCTATGTCCCRCAGAATTCTTGGATACARACTGGTACAGTAAGGGATAACATATTGTTTGGGAAAGATATGAACAAGGCATATTATGAGGAGGTTTTAGAAGCATGTGCMCTGAACAAAGACCTTGAGATGTGGACTGATGCTGATATGTGTGTAGTCGGAGAGAGAGGTATCAATCTAAGYGGAGGTCAGAAACAGCGAATTCAGCTTGCTAGGGCGATCTACAGTGATGCAGATGTCTATTTTCTTGATGATCCATTTAGTGCCGTTGATGCACACACTGGCGCCCACCTGTTCAAGGTAAGTTTTATAACTTTGTTCTCTAATTTACTTGACTSAGTTCTGCACATTATTTCCTGTTACAGGATTTTGCACTCAGAAAATGATTYTTTATGTAATTCTGTTCTCATTTGAACAAAAGATTTTACATTCAAGTTGCATATCTCTCATTTGCTGTGTTAAATGTCATATGCAGAAAGCTCTTATGCAGATGTTGTCTAAGAAGACTGTCATTTACATAACTCATCAGTTGGAATTCTTGGATTCAGCAGACATTGTTCTGGTAACTGAKCTGTCAGATTAGTAAAWCWCTCACTCCTTTTTCTGATGCACTTTCTTTTCGATTGATAGCTTATGCTATATTGCATCTTTGCCTTAGGTGATGAAAGACGGAAGAATTGTTCAATCAGGAAGATATGAAGATTTGATTMGAGAMGTAGAYGGTGAACTCRTCAGGCAAATGGATGCWCACCAAAAATCACTAGAACAAGTAAACACCGAYGATGCTGAACCCAACTCAACTGAAAAGCCATCTTCAGTTTCCAAAGCGGAACTTATAGAAGAACATTCTCCATTYTCGATTCAGTATGACAAGCTAGCTCAAAGCAATGAAGAGGAAGCAGTTAGAGGACGAGTGAATTGGCATGTTTATTCTACATTCATCACTGCTGCGTATGGAGGAGCTCTAGTTCCTGTCATMCTGCTATGTCAGATTCTGTTCCAGGGATTGCAAATGGGAAGCAGCTACTGGATTTCTTGGGCAACGGAGGAAGAAGGCAGAGTTAGTCATAAACAACTGATGGCATACTTTGTTTTGCTTTCTGGAGGAAGTTGTGTCTTCATATTAGGGAGGACTACATTTCTCTCGACTATAGCCATCGAAACTGCTCAGCAGATGTTCCTAAGTATGATCAAATCAGTCTTCCGTGCTCCTATTTCTTTTTTTGATTTCACTCCATCAAGCCGGATACTAAGCAGGGTAATGGAGTAATAATTTCTTGTTTGCAAAGACCAGTATTTTTAATTTTGCCTTCATTCTTTTTTTTCTGATTCCCCTTTTCATGGTAACTTCTTTGCTGCAGTCTTCAACTGATCAAAGTACAGTGGACATGGACATCCCTTACAGATTAGCGGGACTGGTGTTTGCTCTCATTCAGCTGCTCAGTATCATTCTCCTCCTGTCYCATGTTGCTTGGCAAGTCTTTCTTGTTTTTGTTGCTGTTATTGCAATCTCCTGCTGGTATCAGGTGAGCGCAAACAAGCCAACAACTGGATTTATAAGAATATACTCYCTCTGTTTCACTTTATTCTCCWCGTTTACTTTTTGYWCARTTTTCAATGCACATATTTAAATGTTCATTTCTATACTACACTTTATTAAAAAATTATAAAAATTACATCGCATTCCYGGTGATGCATACTGAAGGTGATGATTAATCCACTTTGCTGCAGGCTTACTACATAACCACTGCCAGAGAGCTGGCCAGGATGGTTGGAATTCGAAAATCTCCTATTCTTCACCATTTCTCAGAAAGTATGGTGGGTGCTTCGACTATCCGATGCTTCAATCAAGAGGGCCGTTTTCATGAGAAAGTTCTAAATTTGGTGAATGATTACTCTCGAGTTACTTTCCACAACATTGCTACAATGGAATGGCTTTCTGTGAGAATTAACTTCTTGTTCAACTTGGTCTTCTTCATTGTACTAGTCATCTTAGTCATGCTTCCAAGATCAGCAATTGATCCAAGTAAGCTTCTTCAAACCCCAACACTTGTTTTCAGTTAGAGCTTCTGATGGAACTTTTGCCTGTTTAAGCCTCCTTTAACCTCTTGGTTTTTGTTCTTGTGATTCTAGGCTTGTCAGGGCTAGCTGCCACATATGGACTAAATATGAATGTYCTRCAAGCTTGGATAATATGGAACCTGTGCAACGTCGAAAACAAAATGATATCAGTTGAAAGAATTCTTGACTATTCAGGGCTACCAAGTGAAGCTCCATCAGTTATACAAGACTGCAGGCCGGAATTAGATTGGCCAAGTGAAGGGTTCATTCGTTTTGAGAATTTACATGTCCGCTACTCTCCTGCTCTGCCAATGGTTCTCAAAGGGATCACCTGCACCATACCTGCSAAGATGAAAGTCGGAGTTGTTGGAAGGACAGGAAGTGGAAAGTCTACTCTCATACAAGCCCTTTTCCGGGTGGTTGAGCCTTCACAGGGATGTATTCTCATTGATGGACTTGATATCCGTAGTATAGGACTGCGAGATTTGAGATCTAGGCTTAGTATTATACCCCAAGATCCTACGCTCTTCCAAGGAACTGTAAGGGCCAATCTTGACCCTCTTGAGGAGCGTTCCGATCAAGAGATATGGGAGGTATACTGTGACTTACAGAAATTTAGTGTGCTAGTCCTATTGAACTATAGATGAAGTACTAACCTCTATTATGTTATCAAACTTAACAGGTACTCAACAAGTGTCATGGCCTTGCGAGTATTATAAGGCAGGATGAGAGGCTTCTTGATGCACCTGGTATGAGAAACTTGYCTAATGTGTTAAACAACAATGAAGATTGAAGTGAACTAATGTGATGACTGCATTTTTTTTAGTTGGTTAATGTTCCATCCTTCTCATGAATACTTTGCTGGTTGTTTCAGTTGCTGAAGATGGGGRAAACTGGAGCGTAGGGCAGAGGCAGTTGGTTTGTCTGGCGAGGGTGCTGCTCCAAAGGAGAAGAATCCTCGTCCTAGATGAAGCTACAGCATCAGTAGATACAGCGACTGATAATATAATTCAAAAGACCGTCAGAGAGGAAACAAGCGGATGTACTGTTATTACTGTTGCGCACAGGATACCCACCGTCATTGACAATGACCTCGTCTTGGTTCTTGATCAAGGTAAGATCATACCTCAGTATTGTATCATATGTTATCAATGAGCATCAGATATGATAAGTATGTAAGAGGCTTATTTACTCTGTTAAAAGATCGGATTCTCAGAACCATTGACCTCAGCAATAAAATTCTTTCCTGAATGTTTGCTGTTCTAATAAATGCAGGCAAGATCATTGAGTATGACTCTCCCGCTGAATTGTTGAAAGATGGTTCAACTGCATTCTCAAAGTTAGTGAAGGAATTTTTGCGTCGATCATCCAAACATTTCGATGAGATATAGGAACTATGATGTCCGGAAATTTTTTGTAGAGAAACTTAACAGATGATAAGCACGAAACCASTATGTAACATATTTAACTCTCATCAAGACAACTGATAGCTGATGAAACTCTTCAACATCAACTTACCGTTTTCAGAGGAAGAGAAGAGCAAGTAGTTTAGGTTCTGATGTAACATACGTAGTTCTTGACTGTGAAATTTAGAAATTAGAGCTGAGTTTTAATTATATGCGTTATTTTTCCTGTATTTAGTCCTAATATGATGTATATTACTAACAAATTTTAATGTGGATAATCTTTCTTATATTATAAGTCTTTGATATGCATACAATCTATCAAAGACTGAGCACACAAAACTGCAGCTGCGTAATTTTTACAGGCGTGTTCCGATTCTGAAGAGAGAAACATCTACCTATATGCTTGTTCACTTAACTTGTTTAACACCAGCACTCTGAAACCTTGATGACAATTTTCATCTTAAATCTAATCTCTTTATGAAAAAGAAATTCTTCGTCTTTTGAATTTTAGATTCATCAATAGACTCCCTTCGCAACACTAATTTGTTTATTCATTTTCCTTTTTGGATCGTCCAACTAGAATTACAGAGTGCTTTCTTTCATCGACAAATTTAAATCACTTCATCTAATCCTAAATCCCTCAAACTTCTGCATACAATCTATCGAAGCCTGAGCGCACAAAACTGCAGCTGCGCTACAATTCTACATATAACCTGTTAAGCCTTGTTAATTCGAAAGTTCGTTAATTCAATCTATATCTTCACCATTATCCCTTTCCTCCTATTTTTCTCTGTAGCTGCAAATCGGGGGGAAACAAAAAGAAGTCTACCAGCTGAGAATTTGTTAAACAGAGTCAACCACCGAAATGATACAGTTTCCAGTTTCAACCTAAAACTCTGATCTTCAAAGATGAACATTAGCTAAGAACCATAACCACCACATGAAGTTTGAAAAGACCATATTACTTTAGCAACACAGAGTAGTAGAGTACCACAGAGGTTGATTCTTTCTCAAACAGTTGCAAAGAGCAACAGATTTTCGAACATTGGAAAGACATACATGCATAACATAGAGATAATCCAAACAGTAGTGATTTAAAATTTAACCTACTACACCTTGGCTACCTTACACTATGTTTGGATAGCAAAGGATGAGGGAAAGGAATGGGAGGGAGAGAGAAGGAAGGGGGGGATGAGACAGGGAGGGTAAAGGCAAGGTCTATTTTTACTCCAAAGTTCAAGGGATTGAACTTATTAAAGATGGGGAAAAGGATCCCTTCCTTCCCCCAAACCTTTTACCAAAGAAGAGATGTATTGTTCCCCTCCCTTCTATCCAAACATAGTGTAAGCAATGGAAGACAAATACGAGTACAATCAATAGTTTCAACTAATTCTTCCCATTTAGAACTTTATAATATAACAATTAGCCAAATGCAGAAGACATGAACTACAATATAAATTAAAATAGCATATCCGATGAAAAACGATGATGAATCTCTCCGGGTTTCTTTTTTACAAAAAAATGAACAGGAAAAACAATAWTCGACATCGCAAGGAGATAAATCCCCATGATTCACAACAATGTATGAATCCAAAGTTATTCAAAAGATGATCAGAGGAAAAGGCAGAATGATTCTACAAGAGATCTGCTGCTGCTTTTATTTAAAACATACAAGCTATTCGAACCAAAGAATGATAATTTTCTTCTACAAAGAGCAAACCATCTGAAACCCACATCTGCAAGGTAACCTGAGCAGACTAACCTCAGCATTAAAAGATAATGTCCTCATCCTTCTGAGAGTCACCCAACATATTATGAGCGGCATTCAGCGATACCCCTTTCTGCAAAGAAAGCTTTTCAGCAACCTGGTCCTCCGCAAACAGCTTAGCCTGGGCAAGCTGCTTTTCAATCTCCTTCCTCTTGAAACCCTGTATCTTCTTCAACCTGAAAAAGTCCTCTCTTTCCAGCTCATCCAACTCCCCCTTGATGTAGCTAATAGTGTTCTCCAACCTTGGTTTCACGACATTTTCCAGAGCATTCACCCTACGGTTAGTAGTCTTGATAGCCTCATCAAGTGTCAAAAACGACGTTTGAAGAGAAGCTAACTCAACAAGAACCTCAATGGCTTTTACATAGGCTCCACGGCACTGCTGCACTTGCTGCCCACCTCTAGCCAATCCAGTAAGATCATTTTTGGTCTCCCCCTCAGTGAAGTGCTCAAACTTGGGAAGCTTCACCCCAGCAACATTTTCTTGCCGAGAGCGAACTTTAAGGGAAGCAGTTTGGACATTCTCAAGGACAATGTGTTTGATGTTCTCTCCAGCAACATATTTGGCTTCAGTCAAAGAAAATGAGGATGTTTTCATAACCTCCCCCATCGATTCCTTGGTAGATACAATCTTCTTAAGGATTGCACGGAACTGAACTGTCAGAGCATCACTCTTCTTCTTTAAGAGGGCATGGCCTCTGGTAGCACCAATAAGACGGGCTTTTATAACTCCAAGCACAGTAACGGTTGGAACGACATTCAGGCGCTGAGTCTGACCCGACATCTTGAAATTACTAGAGAACTAACCTATACAAAATTCAAAATGCAATGTATAGTTTAAATCAAAGACATCAAGGTGAAAAGGCCGTAACAACAGTTGACAATGTTGTAAACCTTTCAACCACACCAACTCAAATGCATCTCAAGATCCAAGCTTTCATTCTAATCATCTTTCCCAATCATATCTTATAACTAAGATTACATACACATCATAGAATAGTGCCAAGTTAATGTCAGTTATTCGAAAWTATAAATGTCAAAATCTCCTGAAATCATTACATGATGATTGGCCTAATAAGTAAAAACCCAGAAAAATATACAGTCCAATTTATACAAATTACCCAAAAATCTAATTTAATAGAGCATATTTAAGAACCTAAATACAAGTATAAAAACCCCAATTGCAACATGAACTTATCAAACCCAAATAATCAGCAAGATCACATCTTTACCCTCAAATTATGATCAAACAATACTTCGAAATCATAAAATTAACCCCCTTTAAAGTTAATCGATCACCAATAAAAAGAACACTTTAAAAAACAAGTAAAAGAGGACAAATCAGGCCACAATTTTTCACCGGTCAATCCAATCATTCGTAAGATCGAATCCAAAATTATCAAATTTAACAAATTGGGGTTTCAAAAATAAGAGAACACAACATAGAAAAAAGGGACAAAAYCAGTAGAAGTAGAGAAATACCTAAAAATCGGGTTGAAATTGAGAAATCGAATGGTAAGAGCAGATAGCACGATATTTGCAGAATTGGTGTGATCCAGTTTTGTTTCAGAAGACTCATTATTTGATTCAGGCTTGACCGCTTTTATCAGTTAGTCATTGATTTGCTTGTTTTTACTTTTTACTTCTGTTTTTTTTTTAAAATATATAGGAAAAATTGCCATTAAGTATCCACATTTGGGTCACTTTTAGAAAAAAYTACCCGGATTTCAGGAAAATAAAAATAACTACCCACTTTTGCAAAAACTTTTAGATTTCACTATCCAATCCGGATTTCTGATGGAAGGAAAACCATTCAGGGATGTGGGGCCCACCTATCATTCATTTCATCTATCAAAATACGGCTTGTGGGTCCCACTTCTGTTTCGTTTCCCTCCGAAATCACATCTACCCCTTGCAATTACCTTTATACCCCCTTTTAATTTCTCTCACCTACCTATGTCACATCACATTCTTCTTTATTCAAACTCCTTCACTCTTCTAATCACCATTCACTCACCTCACACGCTTTACCTCTCTCTCCTAAACCGTGCTCTCTCTCTCTTCTGTTCACT
>SNQN01003990.1:14761-55631 GCA_008642245.1 Bassia scoparia
GGAAGAAGAAGGAGTGTGCCCAGAATAGCGGAAGTTGCTCACAGTATAGTTAAAGGTGGGAGTTTAGAAATTTGATATAAACAAAAGGTGGGAGTAAAAAAATAAAAACAAAAGGTGGGACTGTTGAGAGTTTTAAAATTTTTGCAAACAAAAGTGCTAATGTACAAAAATCCATAATTAAATATTATATTGTAATAATATATTTTCAGTTATCTTTGATGTAATCCTATCTGTATACTCTCTATATACATTTGACGTAATACAAGGAGGCCAGAAGGGAGTTTTTTCCACTTCTCAGAGATTGTTTGCGAGAAGAACCGATCAATAAGTAAATTACTAATTAACCCAAAATCAATATGAATTATACTCCTCCGTTACGTTTACTTGAAACAATGACTATAAATGGATGTTAAACAATACTTGAAACAATTCTCCTCTTTTCCATTTTAGGTAAAAAATTTCCTACTTTAATCACTTTCACACTATTTCCTGTCTTTTACTTTTTCCTAATCTTTACACCCACGTCAGTTACATTGTCATTTTCTCTTTCTTACTTTTTCCCAACCTTACACTCATTCATTACTTTATTCATTTTCACTCATTTTTTCTCTCTTACTTTTTTCTAATTTACACCCTTAACTCAATTAATAAAATTTCACTAGAAATTCTCTTCAGTTCAATTGTTTCAACTAAAACGTAACGGGAAGTATTGAAATCAATACTTTAACAAAATTAACTCCACTTCTTTAATATAACCCTTCTATTTTGTTTTGACTTAAAAATTACTTATTTGATTTTGTATGAATGAGCCACAAAGGTGGGGTACATTTACAAGAATCTGATCAACAAGATCAAAGGAGGAATTGAGATCACTGCTCCAAGCCTTTCCTCAATATATACCATATTTTATTCAAATAACTTATGTGTAACTGTAAAGTGATACATCATCAATTAAGGTGTGACCAGATATATTTACAGGCTTTTGAATTTTATTTTTCATAGTATTTTATGGTTATTACTTAGTAATATAATACATGTAGGATAAAGAAAATTATGAGTTGGACTAGAATTAAAAAAAAAAAAAAAAATATTAGAGGTGTACGTTGTCTTGCTTGATAATATCGTTGATATGTGGGGTTATTTGACTTACTTCCATTCATGTACATTATGGCGGGCTTGGCCATAGATAGTGAAAGACAGAAAAAGAGCAAGAGATATTATGGCGGGCTTGGCGTTGCCTGAGTCATGAATCTAGTATTTGGCTCAGCCGCCCAGACSATGTCCTGAGTCATGAATCAATGTTTTAATTARTTCTTTGTAACAAATTAAGCGCAAKAAATCAAATTTCACACATTTCGAAGTTGAGATTTAACAATGTAAACAAGCAAYTTATTCAAAATAATTTTAACACAATGAAAAATGAGATTATAATTTTATTGWGTTAAAATTATTTTGAGTAGTTTGTTCATTTACATTGTTAAATCTTAACCATGAAATGCGTGAAATTTGGTTTGTTGCGTTTAATTTGATACGGAGAAAGTATTTAGTATTCTCTTTTGTTTGTCTTGTTTCCCGAAAGGAAATTTTTAAAGGCTTGTCTTGTTTGAAATTTTATTATTAACTCCAACTTTATCCACCTCTTGTATGGTAAATTGAACCATATTTATTATTTTTTCCATCATATTTTATRACTGTCTAGATTACTCCTCAAAATTCATTTTTCAACACACATTTATTATTTTTTCRCATTCTACTAAATAAAAAAGTCAATAATAACTCTYTTTTCAAGTAAAAATCTTATYAAATTAACACATTCTATTAATTAAAGAATCATRTTTCTTAATTCTTTCCCCAATTACAAACAAGACAAACAAAAGGAAACGGAGGGAGTCTTTAWGAGTGAAATTACTCAACAATATGATGATAGAGTGGTGGTATAAATTCTACTAATCAAGTCATAGGCCATTGGTTTAATCTTGTGCATGTGATTTACCTAAACAACCTTTCSCAATTAAAAATGAAGGTTGTATTTAGTATACAACTTAATTGGTGAAAAATTCAAATAAATAAAGATTACTATAAATGAATCGAAGCATAGGTAAAGAAATTTATATCCAACTCATAGCTTAAAATCGACTTCAATGTTATTTAATTGTAAATGAATTATGTCAAATATGTAAAAAACATTTTATCCTAACACATGTTATGCACAATAATTTTCATAGAATTAAGCKGGCGTTGTGTGCGATGCATATAAAAATTAAACTAGTGGTGATTCTATTATGGAAAAAGGTATTCGTAGCCTTTTGGATTGCATATAAGCATTACATATACTTCCTCCGTATCAAAAATTAAACGCAACAAAATAAATTTCACGCATTTCAAGGTTGARATTTAACGATATAAACAAGCAAATTATTCAAAATAATTTTAACACAATAAAGAATYAGATTATAACTTTATTAAGTTAAAATTATTTTGATGAATTCACTCATTTACATTGTTAAATCTCAACATTGAATTGTGTGAAATTTGATTTGTTACGTTTAATTTGATACGGAGGAAGTATTACTTAAAATAGGAAAAATATTATAAATTGATGCTACACATATTGAWGACCAAGGTTGTCAAGATCGAGATTCTACRATGGATCGAAAAAGGGGCGTGGAATCGAATCATTAAATCGGATCGTAGAATCGACCGATCCTATACTACAAAAATTGTGTAAAATAATAATATTTTTCTATATTTCAGATGTTGTATCATCTATCATATTTCAGCGAAATAAAGCGATATTCTTCACTTTAATCCAAATTCAATAGACGATATATATATATTATATATATATATATATATTATATATATATATATATATTATTATATAAATATATATATATATTATATATAATGCATTGTTCATTGTTGATGATATTTATGATCTTAAATAACTTAATTATTAAATTAAAATCACAATGTATGTTTAATTTAAAGCCAAATGTCAAATTACACTATAAGTGACATGCTTCTAAAATGTAAAGGAATTTCTGGTTTGTATACTTTCATGATATATAGCATCATTGTATGTTAGAATCGGATCCTACATCCGATTCTAACATACAACGATGCTATCAAAGATCCAACTCGCTTGACCAATTTAAGATCATAGATACTAAAATCGTGATTTTTTAACATTGTTGATGACTATATAAGGTTACCCTTTTGACTGAAAAGGCTTATATTTGTATCACTATCCTTTTGATACCTACAACACCAATGTAAATTGAACACATCACAATAATTTACATTGGCTTGTATGTTAGGACCACATACAAGGGTTTAATCTGTATCACCGCATTCTTTTGACAACATATATTGATGAGAACGCCGCTTTTTGAACTCATCAATAACCTGCAAATATATTATTTAGTTTTTCGAGCAAAACCAAAACTCAAATCCATTGAGTATTCGGAGCAACCCAATGCTCAATTTCATGTTTTTTTTCGGCGCAAAAAAGTGCTCAAAAACATTGTCTCAAGGTACTAGGAGACTCATAAACCATGTCTCACAACAAACGGAGAGACGTTGAACTACCCAAAATTATTAATTCTTATCAATTGTCTCGGGTGAGAGACATTAAATGTCTTAATCAAAATACAAAACCACGAATTAAGATCAACACCAAAACAATTTTCTTTGTCTTATATATATAATGTATATTTGCACGCCATGCGTGCATCTAAAAAATATATAATTTTTTCGTATTTTTTTCTTATAATCCATACCAATATAATTCGTTGGTTTTAATTTTTTTAGTGTTTCGTTTTGTTAAACAAATATGAAGCATATTAAGAACAAAAAATGTAATGTTAGAATAAAAAACATGTGCGCAAAGATATATTATTACCGAATAATAATGAACATTGAGTGTTAGAAATATAACCAATGTAACTATAATATGAAATTATGTTTGCATACTCTGTTTATGTCAATCAAATTATTTATCAATTTAATTCTTTTTATAAAGTTGATTATGTTTTTTTATTGTTAACTTGTTTGTAAGATAGAAGAGAAAAGTCACTCTAATTTAATTAGTGCTTATTAATTGAAATTTCAAATGCAATATCATTTTTAACTTTTTTATATTTATGGTAAATTGACAATAAATTGGAAGCAAAAAGTTATATAATTATTTTTTTAATAATGAATTGTAATTTAAATCATTAAGGCATGTTGGACATTTCAAAGGGGGACACCATCTACCTCCCCTTAGCTTATATAATAGAGATATATATTTTTTTTAAAAAATTCAAAATAAAATTTTTGCCGGAAACATCATACATATGTAAGTATGAGTGTATCCAGTGAATATTCCCATGCATCAAACTATAACTTTCATGCAGAAGTTATGGCCATCAACATTTAACCACTTTTGAAAAATAAAAAAAATAAAAATATAGCATAAGTTTATGAATCCTATCGGTGGATTTAATTTCTCAAACCACCGGCAGAGAAATTTTTTATAGAAAAACCCAAGATCTAATCCACTCTTGATACCATGCAAATAATGTGTGCATATTGTTCACAACAACATAGGTATCTATACAACCTAAGATCAACTAATTATGGGAAACAATCTTCTCATAATAAACTTAACATAAATATTAAATATATGATTTACTAAATCATATCAATACGGAAAAATATTCTTACATATATATTTTCCTTATTCACTATATACTATAGATTCTATCCTTAAGAGGTTGTAAATTGGATGGACTTTAAACGGTTAAGTCTAAGTCATGTCGTTCAAATTGGAGGAAAATTGGATTTTGAAATGTGAACCCGAATATGATTCAATGATCATAAAAGTCTGATCCATTCCACAATTTGGATTGGTTTGGATTGAATTTTATTTAGACTTTTCATAATCCATTTGCACCCCTAACTAACACTGGTAAGTAAACGATAAATAGAGATTTCTATTGATAAACAAATGTGGCAACGAACGTTGTTGCGGTGTGAATAGCAGCACACAAACTTGATGGAAGATTTACAAGGTATCACCCGTTGTAAGGTGTAATCTCTCTCATTTTTATATTATATTTTCATACTTGGTAAACTACTGATTGTGCATTTGTGCTATAATATTTTTCTACTCGATGTACTTGTGGAAATAAGGTTACTCCATTTCTAAGTTTGATGTACTTAATTTTATAAATGAGTTTACTCCATGTTCCATATGATGAATTACATTGCCAAATAAATTCTAAATTTACTATATATTAGGAAATACAATCATACCTTCATAATTAAATTTCATCAACCCTAAGCTAGGGGATCTACATAAAGCAATTATGTAATAGTACTCGACTACTCGTATCATTTATAATAATTATCATAGATTTCGGAGAAATTGAAAATGAAGTATAAATTATGGAGAAAGCTAACCTTCAATGGCAATTTGGAGTAGGCTTTGTTTGTAAGGTATGACTTCAATAGAAATATTGATGAAGTTTGTGTTGTTAAACTTCTCAATTGCGATTTGCATGGCAACTTTCTGTTCCTTTGCAAAACGAGAATCCAAGTCAAGAATTGCACCAATTTTAATGGCTTTCTCATCTTTACGCTCAGAAGAAGTTAGTCTTGAGTAAACACGAGAATTATGCACAAAATTGTCAAGAGAAAAGAAAGTTTGAGCTTCATCATGAAATGTTGAATGTTTCTCTAATGGAGACTCATATAAGTCATAGAAAGAGTATTCTAAGACTACTTATAAAGTTTCAAAAAAAAAAAAAAAAAGAAAAGAAACAAAGACTGCTTATAACTTATAAACTGTGTTTTGGATTAATCATAGATAAGACTGCATTAAATTGTAGTGGTCCATTTCTACATGATATAGATATTTCCTATACATTTCATTGTTTTTGCTCATATATGCAATGGTAGACTTTTCCATCCTGCATATATTCCAAATTAGAGGTTGTATCAACATCTGTTGACCCTTAAACAATTAACATGTGAGTGTACCTGTTACCCCTCACGAAATTAGGAGGAAGTGTTACAATGATACATCTCACATTTTAAGAATTCAAAAGTTGTTACCACAATATAGGGCAAAGGGGTTATTCCCCTTATTACCGTATAGTTTTATTTTCATGTGGTGCCACCAGGCGCGACCTATATGATAACATGCASGTAAATTGAWGAGTTTGTGAGCTGTAGTTGTAAGGAGCAAAGGGACTCAAATCAACCCAACCATCATTTTTTTTAAGGAGGGACTCAAATCTACTATCCCATCGTTATTGGCTCATTTAGGTATCATATATTTTGACTAAGTATAAATATATTGTCAAAAGAATTGTATTTCAAAATATATTGTTAATAAGTTTGAATGGAATGCAACTGATATGCAAAGACCGAGACAAATGATCTCGACCCCGTTCGAGAGAAGATCGAGCAAATAGTGAGTAGTATAGGAGTAACAAGAAACCACGCTCAAGTTGTGTGTCGATAAACTTTACTGGGCCTAACATAAGTCCACACAAAAGGAGAGTAAAGGAGAGTATGACCATACACAAGTTTGACGAGGTTTCATTATAAAACGATTTTATCATCTATCCCTAATAAAATCAATTGATACAATAAGGAGTAGTTCATCAAACTTATATATTAGTCACCATCTGTTCAATATTTGYATGTGAGATACATGTGAGATATATTTTCAACACTGCCCCTTACGTGTGAGCCACCGTTAAACTTGCAATATGGATAGGTCGACTACWTGCTCCAAACAATAATTCAAATACTTTCCATATGCACACACAACTGGCATGCACTCCCTTCTCTTGGATTGATAAGTAAGCCAAGAACCTTCAGCTTTGATACCATGATAAGGTTCAGTGGCCTAACACAAGCCTACACACAAATAGAGTATGACTATACACAAGTTTGGTGAGGTTTCATTATAAAACCAATTGGAATTATAAGTAGTCCATCGATCAAGCTTATATCAACAAGCTTATATATACTAGTGACACGAAAAGGCCATTTAACAAGGACAATATTTTTTGGCTCCGGGATTGATATTGCAGATTATTTTTTCATGTGCCACTAACGATGTTCAACTTTGATAACAAGGGAAAGATATGACAGTGCAGCTTTTTCTCTTGCATATGTAAGCAAGAGTTGGTGCAAATTTAAGAAACAATGAATTGCTACTCCTTCCGTCTTTTCTCTTGCATAATTGRAAATGTAAGCAAAAATATTGAATGTATGATAGAGTCAAAAAACTACTTCTTCCGTCTTTTTTACCTGRTACATTTCATTTGTCACGATTTAACTTTTAGACTTTTAGGGTTAAGGACACTCACAATAAGAGGTTCATCATGGGGTTTGTGTATGAGTTGTAAGGTTTGATTGTCAACCCRTTATTGTTAGAGTAGTTSATGGGGTTTGAAAGTTGGGAGGGGTATGAAAATGGAAGTGATTTGTATAGGTGATGTCGAATTTAAGTTGGTTTATATATATTGAGTCCCACCTACAAACCCTTAAAAGGTTTGAACTATTGTTAGTGAGAGGTTTGTTATGAGAGGGGTTTGTGTGAAAATGATATAGCATAAGTTCAAACTTCTTAGAGTTTGAATCCATTTGTGAATGCCTAACTCATCAAATTAGTATTTGGACGCAAGCGTTTGTCCGAGTTGTACAATTTTGATGATCTTAAATATATATGTAATGTATATAAAGAAATATAGTGAAATGAGGATTTTAAATTAGCTGAACAAATTTTGGAATTTAATGCAATACGGAACTTGATACTTTTAGGTCCTATTCTAGTCAACTGAATTTTGCTGCACTGAATTTATTTCCTTTAAATTTAACTTATTTTACCGAACTGAACTTATTGACTGAACTGAAATTAATTTTATTGAAACTTCTCTAAACAAATTGACGAGAACATGGCCTTAATAAAGTATTACACATTAGTCATCGTCATTAATGTGGTTGATTGATGCACTAATTTAACTATTAGGCTCTCTATAAGATGTTATAATCCATCCTTATTTTATTTAAATCTAAAGATAAAAATAAAAACGACATTCTAAATAAGAATATTTGTTAAAAGATGGTATATAAAATCCATATAATATAAAAGTTTGTAGACCATTACTGTTTGTGAGAAACAGTATGAACAGTGCTGGGTTCCCCACCAAATGCCACGTAAACCGAGCCCTTGCAATAGCCCACTCCCAGTAGCCCAGTCCAGTTTGCTACCCTCGAAAGCCCACGTCAAGGCCTAAGTTCAGAAGCCCACATCTTAGCCAAAACCCTAAAAAAATACTCAGCTCATTCTCTCTCATCATTCCCCGTTCCCATGCCTCAATCGCACCCTTACATCTCCTCTCTCATGCTTTTGCTCACCCTTCTCCTTCTTCTATGCTATTTGTTCAATTTCACCATCAACATATGCTACCCTTCTCTCATTTTGTCTTTTATTTTGTGAGGAGATGGGGTGAATGAAGGCAAAAGTGAACATGGAGGTGATTTTGTGTTTTTGTTCAATTTTTGTTCGATTTTTGTGTTTTTGATTGAGAATCGAGTTTAGATCGAACAACTGATTTCATTTTCATGCTGATTTTGATTTTTTATGCTGATTTGGTGGTTTTAGCTAGGAATTGTTAAGGGATTTCTCGAATTGATGTTAGTTTTGTTTTCCGACATGTGTGTTGCCCTAAGGTTCGACCTTATTTTCAATCTCTTTCGTTTTCAATCGTTGATGCTTTTGTTCTTTTTTATATATCATTGAGTTTGATTTTGATTATGTGTATTCGGAATTGACTTTTCGATTGATGGAAGTGATTGATGTTCGTTCGTGTTTTTGATTTAAGGTTGCTACTGAATTCGTGATCTTTTTCTTGCATAGATAATATTAGAAGGAAAATGCTAAGAGGTGGGTTAATATGGAAAAAATTAATTCTGAATTTCATACTTAATTTTTAACTTATTTTAAAATGAATTGAATTTTTGATTGAGTTTCGTTTGTGATTTTCGTGAGCAGAGTTTGGTGATGTGTGCGAGTGTGAATGAGAGGAGTGGGTTGGCTAAGACGGTGAAGATGTTGCGGAGAAGAAGCATGCAAGAGGAAAGATCTGCAATCGATTGAAGTTGAATGATTAGCTCTTGCTCTTGACAAAATCAAGTTAATTTAAAGTTTCTGGTCTATTTGTAGTAGTTGAGATATGTGTAGTTAGTTGCCAATTAAGTTTCTTTTACTTCTTTTAATTTTCTTCCCCCTGTTGCAGAAATTTAATTTGTGTAATTTCACATTGACGATCTTGTGTTTGGGCTTGGTCATTGATTAGTAAGGGCATTGTTACGTCATGTTGTGTGAATTTATTGATTTGTGTTTGTCATATGAAATTTAGCAAAACCTGCTCAACAGTGTATAATTACAGTTTAGTGAGTAATTTGTGGCTTTGTATCCACATGAAATGGACAACCCTAAAGATCAAGTTCATTCCTTTCTTACTACTACTGATATTGCTTTCTTTTTCCTTTCATTTTTAGTGATTTGATGAATGTATGAATAATGTTCTAATTTTTCTTTAAAAAAATTGACTTGATTTGTAATGCTTTGCTCTGCAGCTAGGATTTAAGTGCCACTAATTGTTATGTATCTTTTTAATTGATGTTTAAATGTAGCAATAATTGTATTTCATTTCAAATTTTTCAAGTTTTGGGTGTTGTTGCCCGACATCTGTTGCACACATGATATTTAATCACGCTTTCTTTTTCAAGCATTAATTGTGTTTCCTATTGTTGGGTTTTGATTATACATAATAGTTGAATGGGATTTTAAGAAAATAAGGAGATAGTGAAAGATTGAGCGAATCGCCATATGCTGAATTTGAGGGGTATTCAACCATAGGATAGTATTCAAGCAGCATCAAGTTTTGCACTAAGACTTCTAACTGTGAAATGAAAGCAGCTTCAATTTTGCACCGTCGATTCCAACAAGAAATTTCATGACCCACACAATTTTATTTTTTATAGATATTGAAAAGAACACAAAGAAGCTTTTTAAAGGGCATTCCAGAATGTTAAAGTGAGTTTTTCTTTCTTTTGAATTAAAGTTGAATTTTTTTGTTTCTTTTTTTATATGTATGATTGCGCTGCTCAAATGCTCTGATTTTTAAGTTTTGGAAGCAGTTCTCAAAAAGTTGTGTGGTTTGCTAATGGATCTGTGTGATTTGTAAAAGAAATTATTGGATTTATATGGATTGTGGTTTTATAATTTTGCCTTAAAGTTGTGATTCTTTTGGGAAAAAATTTTAATTTTGTTCCTGATTTGGGTTTTATTCAATTTGTTGTCGTATGAGAATTACCGCTTGTAGAGGTGTTTGAGAACCGACGATGTAACTTCGACATCAATAATGAAGGTATACAACTTGATTAAATTATGTGTCTTCGTTATTTCTTTAAATTCCGTGCAGGCCTCTGCTACTACTTACCTTTGTTGTTGTGCTCCTCTTCGCTGCTACTCCAGGTTTTTTAGGGTAAAAGGCAAACCCAATGCTCGAATTGTGATTAGGGTTTATAAGTTTGAAGAATTGTTTATTTGAATTATCAATAGCACATATTATAAGTTAGAAGAGTTATTAAAGTTTTTAAGTTGTTGAATTTGGGWTGAATTTAGTGTTAAAATTGTTGAATTAGGGATGAAATTATTGTATTGGTAGAATTACAAATGAAACTGCTGAATGGTCTAATATAGTTCAGTGTTGATTTTAGTTTGAAATCATAGATGATATTGWTGAATGGAATTGTTGACGAATTTGTTGAATGGACAGAATTATAGACTTTAGTTTGAAATTAATACTTCTTGTATGTTTAGTTCTTTAATTTACTTTGTATTAATCACCTTAATATTGAAATTTGTTTTTGCAGTTGAGAGATATCCTCAAAGAAGATGCAACAATTTTTTTAAAACCCCAAATTTTACAAATCCCAATTTCGAATAAAGGATAATTGCGCACTGTATTTTGCCATTTTCTCAATAATTCGTTCAGTTTTTTTTATCATCGTTCTTTCATGAAAGTTGTAAATCTCGGAAAATGCATGAAATAGGCTCAAGAATTGTTGAATTTGGCGTTGTGCTCTCTGTAAGTTTGACAACATTGTTGTTGTTGCTGTTGTTGTCAGGTCGCTGCTTGCTGGTGTTGTTGCTTTGCCTTTCATTACTGCTAGCCTGCTACCATATGCAGTGATCAGTGGTGCCGTGGTGGTCGATGTTGCTTGTGTTATGTCGTTGCATTCTGTGTTTTGTTGTAAGCAGTTTATACTCTTATTTTTATCATTACATATTGGGGTTTTCATATTTTACTTTGATAATCTTGTTGCTTGTGTTGTGTGGCTTGTGTTTAGCATGATAAGATTGATAGCAAGGTCTTATTTGTGATGTATATTTTGTTTAATTTATTGCAGACCCACCAAGGCCACAACGACGAAGCATACACTTCAAGCGTCGATTAGAAAAAGAGCAAAGAAACGAGCAATGCTCCTAGAATGTAATCATTTGAATTGTAATGAGCTTTAGGCTCAATTTAAATGATGATGCAATTAACTAAAACACACTATCTATAATTAATATCTATTTATTTGTGAAAAATAATTCTGTGTTCTTATTTGTCAATATGAAACATATCAACAATTTGGTCTTCGAAAAAGAAATTAAATTAAAGTAAATAAAATATAGAAGTATTTGAAGCATTGAATTAAGGAGGATTAAAAGCCTTATAAAAGAAATGGCCTTTAACGACATTTAATTGGCCTTTATGAACATGCAATAAATCCCGCTAAACTTCTCCGACATTACTTCTACCGGGCATTTATTAAATGCACTACAGGTTTTAGCGGCATTTGTAAATGTCGCTAAAGCCAATTTAAATGCTGCTAAAGCTTGATTTTGTTGTAGTATTAGGATTATCCAGACGATAAGCTGAATTACTAACGACTTCAAGAATTGGCGGCATACGGAATCTACCTGCAAATAGGATACCACACCCACATCCATTATTGCTTCTACATATGCCTCTCTTCGGTCATTTGAGTAGCCATATTTAAACAAGCGATACCCTTTTGATGCTTCCCGAATGGCTTGTTATTTAGTACGATTGGAAAGTCTAATGATTTTGCATTGCTCGACTCTAAACAATATCCATATTCCATAGTTTCATTTATTTTGGTGGCTTAGATGATCTGATACATTTGGTCTATTAGTCTATTACTATGGTTTTAGTATTCCGGGCAGCTATGTAATTATTATTATATTTGTAGCAAACCCATGTAACTCAACTACTACGATTGCTTTGTTTTTTTGATTTAGTTATCTTCATCAATGGTCACTTAAAGCGGGTGAATATTTTTTTCGCGTACTCACGATATAGTCTATCCAACAATATCAATCGTGCATTAATTTATGAATCACACTATACGCAATACAAAAAAACACGCTATTTGCTACGGAATTTGAAACGGATTGAAAATCCGTTTCAAAATTTGCTACGAAGTTAATATTATTCCGTGCAATTTTGGCTATGAATGGAATTTTCGTAGCAAATTTTTCTACGATATTATCCGAAAGAAATGTTTGCTCCAGAATACAAATCCGTATCAAATTTTGCTTGGAATAATACTTCTTGTAGAATCTTTCAAACGAATTTTGATCCGTATTAAACAAATTGATAGCGATATCAATATGGAAATTGGAATTCGTAGCAAAATTTTGCGCGAAATATGGAATCCGTAGCAATTCGTAGCATTTTTTTAATAATATTATATAATCACGGATGAAAACGAACCCTACTTCTCTTTCTCATGCGCCACTTATCCTCTCGGTTCTTTTCACTTTATTCCTCTCATCTTTTTTCTCTCATCCCTCTTTCACCACTATCTTCTCTCAACCCGTTTCATTCATTAACTCATCTCTTCTCTATCCCTCTTTCATCCACTCATCTTCTCTGTCAACCCTCTTTTTTATAATTTTTACCAAATATTTAAATTTAGGTATCATCTTCACTTTGCGCCAGTGTCGCTAGCCATGCACGCCAACCACCCTCAGTGCTATGCTCGCAGCCACATTCGCACCCCACAGTCCCCGATCATCATCGGGCCAACCACCCTTTTGATTTGGGTTAGAAAAAAAATTAATTTTTTTGTTTTGAGATTTGGGTTTTTTTTTAAGAATTCCAAATAATAGGCTTTGTTTAGTTTTAATTGGGGAACTTTTAGATTTTTTTTTCTTATTTTTTGGTTTTTTCTTTCTGATTGTGATTATTTGATGATTATTAGATGTTTTTTATTGATGGTTATTAGTGCACATTTGATTTATATATTGTGCTTCTGATTTTATCTTATATTTTTATACAAGTTTTGGATTGTACTATTGTACCTGCGAGTTTTTTTAATCTATTTTATGGTTTTATTTTTGTAGATTTTAGTCGTTGAAGATGATTGAAGTTCAAGGAGAGGTTTTTTGTTTTTTTGTTTTTCTTGTTTTTTTAAGGTTGTATCAAATTTAAGATGTATCATATTTGCAAATTTTGTTTTAGTTTTTTATAAGGTGTATCATTTTTAATAATAAAATTTGTATTAAAAATTCAGTTGTATTATCTTTATCAATAATAATAATAATGAAGTTTTGTTAATTCATTGTTGTTTTTTACGATTATTTAATCAAAAAAAAAATGGCATATTATTGAGATAAAACAAGATAAATGGAGTTCCATGAGTCCAAAATGATTTTTTAAAATAATTATATTTTGCTCCGGATAAAGTAATCCATATATCAAATATTTGCTACGGATTTACAAAATGTGCATTTGTTTGCTACGGATGTAATTAGTCCGTAAGCTTTTTTTTTTAAACGGATTAAACTATTGCAAATACTACAAAAAAAAAACTACATCTAGAGGCAACTCTTTGAGGCAACCAAAGTAAGGTCGCCTCTAAAGTCTCTTTTAGCATCACATAAAACAGGTCGCCCCTAAAACATATGTTTAGCGACAAGTGGCAGTGGTTGCCTCTAAAGGTACAGTTTTAGCATCACTTGAATGTTGGTTTGCCTCTAAAACATATTTTTTAGCGCACAGTATATTGCGGTTGCCTCTAAAGGTACTTTTTAGCATCACTTGAATGTTGTTTCCTCTAAAACATATTTTTTAGCAACAAGTCTATTGTGCTTGCCTCTAAAATGCATTTTTAGCATCACTTGAATATTAGTTGCCTCTAAAACATATTTCTTATCGACAAATCTATTGTGCTTGCCTTTAAAATTGAAATTTACGAACGTTTTAGCAAAAACAAGTTTGGTTCAATATAGAATTCTATAAGAAATTCGATTGAAATATACTAAAAAAAAAAGTTGAATTCAACACTTTAAATTGATGAGAATTGAATATGACCTTAGAATTATTATTTTTTAATAAAAATAATGTAGAAAAAAGTTTTATATTGAATTCATCATACTTTTTTTGAACAAATAATAATAAAAAATATACACATAGATATTTTTTTAAGAGAATAATTAATTTGTTACAATAAAAAAATAAGGAATTAATATCTTTTAAGGCAAAGAATCACATAATATATAGTATTCTTTTTTACTTTATTGTAAAATGTACGTAATATATTTAAGATATTTTAAATTAAAATTAAATGACGTAATTAAATCATTAAAAAGGTAGTAAATTAAATGAACATTATAACAGTCCTAAGGCACAATCCTTTTCAATTGTGTAGAGTATCTAATGCAAACACAATGTATTTCATTTTTGGAGATATTTAATGCAAACACTTTTTAGAATGAGCTTGATCGAGCCACTACTACAAAAATAGTGTTTTTTAGACACATTGGGCTCAACACTAGGTGACAAGTGTTGAAAATAGTTCATTTTCCTGTGTTTTTTTAACACAAACTCAACACATTTTAGTGTTAAGGATAATATGATCACAAAAAAGTGTTGAGAACTTGTTTATTCTCACATGTCATCACGTGAATGACTTGTTTGAATCTAAAGTTCTAACCCGCTCAATAGAATTTGGCAGCACGTCAAAACATTATTTTTAGTCAAATATTAATCTTTAAAAATTAACAATAACCGCTATTACTTAGCTTGCTAAAAAAACCCTAATCCTGATCATTCACTCGTTCAATTGGGTGTTGCCGTTCTCTCTAGTCTCTAATCAATACCGATGAATCTCTTTTCTCTTCGCTCAGTCATTCTTCATTCCCATAACTTGTTTCTATCAGACACCACTTCAATTTCATGCTCTGCCCATACAATATACATCAATTTCTCGGTTCGTTCAATTGCGTTACTCATTGACGCAGTTCTACACTTTCGTTTCGATTGCGATTCAATTTCAACATCTCACTCGTTCCATTTGCATTCGTCGAATATTATTATTCAGATTCTTATAGTAATTTAGATTTTAGTGTTTTCCTCCAATTATTTATTTTTATGAAATAATTCTATTTCTGATGTAAAATTCTCTATATTTGTTTATAATCGATTAAATAAGCTCTATATATAATTGGGGTTGATCGATTTTTCCTTTGTTTCTCCTTACACTGTATCAACTAGTTAGTTTGTATAAGTCATTTGCATCCTTCAAAAAGGTTATAGAGTCAGCTTGAGACAAACAGTTTATAGAAGTACATTATTTTTCTTAATGGTTATCATCATGTTTTGAGCTGTTGTAGGTTGCTGTTGTGGTCTTCCTGAGACAACAAGACTAAAGTTAACGTGTTGAACAAAGATATAAAAACAACTGGCGAGAAAGTGTATTCTGGAAACGTCTATGAGATGTAAGGTATGCTTTCTTTGTTATATGTAATACTAATTTTTC
The DNA here is from genome assembly GCA_008642245.1 of Bassia scoparia. Taxonomy (NCBI): domain Eukaryota; kingdom Viridiplantae; phylum Streptophyta; class Magnoliopsida; order Caryophyllales; family Amaranthaceae; genus Bassia; species Bassia scoparia. The sequence continues at coordinate 30,671 of SNQN01003990.1, forward strand.
TTTCGTCGAACTATGTTTTTTAGGGTTAAACTTCATGGTCACGTCCTTTTCTTTTTGAGATAATTGGTTTTTTTCCTACGAGCGAAGAGCACGATGCTAAGACACGATGAGGTATTTTGATGAGGTAATTTTGCCGTGTTTTTTATATGTAGTGGACATGGAAGCTATTTAAGTAGGTTTTAACATTTAAAAAAAGATGTGGTGGTTTGCCATAGTTTATGTTATTTCATCCAATGCACTTTTTATTCTACATATAATAATAATGAACCATTCCAAATTCATAAATTCTGATGGTCAAATCATTTCATTGATTGGTAGTTGATGATTCCCATAACATCTCTATGGAGAGTGTTTGTTGTTTCATCCATGCTTGATAGTTGATTGCTTCTGTACTAGTCTTGTTTTATAATTAGCAGGTCAAGTGCGCAGGCAGCACCTGATAGGACATGAAGCGTAGTCTAATATGGTCGTTAAGCTAAAAAAATTTACAAGGGTGTAATAAATATGGACTTCCAAGGGTGATGATAAATTCATTTCAGAGGGTGACGATCAATTGACTTTCTATCTCATGCAGTGTGATGATAAATTGACTTCCATGTGATGATGATATCTCTTCATTTACCTGCCTAACAGGTCCGGTGGAAATTCAATGCCCTTTTGCCTAGGACATATAATTAGGTATGTGTTATGATTTCTAGCAAATATCAAATGGTTGATATATTAATTTCCTTTTACTTGATAATTTAGGTATGTAATATTATTTCCTTAACTTATAATTTCGGTAAATTTAGTTACTTGGTCGATTCTTTGTTGACTTGTAGTTAGGCTAATGTCTTTCAGATGGATTATCTTCTTTTACAATTAGGGATACAAAGGGGATTTGACAAATCGTTTTGACCTTGATGTGCCCACAGAATTTTTTGCCAATGTTGAGCTCAAAGTTTGAACCTTGTGCTTTCTGCTAAGAGTTGGTGGTTTGGAAAATTGACATCATTGTTGTTGTATGATACAGGTAAATTGAATATAAAGGGCGTTGAGCAGCGTATGCACATCAGAGTCAAGGCTAGGAAATTTCAACAATGTAGTTGGGGGCCTTTGGCATGTTCTTCTATATACCTTCTTATTATTCTGCAATAGTAGCTCAAAGTCACTAACTGGGTTTGAGTTCTTTTTCAAACTGAGTTTAGTTGATTGTGAATGTATAGTTATATGACCTATTTCTAGTTCTTCCCTTCGCCATCAAATCTCTGAATACTTTTAGGGGATGTTTAGTTTCAACTCATTCGGGGCTTCAAAGTGTTTATTAGTTCTTCCCTCAACCCTTTGGTATTTGAGAGATAACTTTTCAATTTCTTTGCTTTGTTAAGGTTGTGGATTGTGTCTGTTATTGTTCACATCATGTATGCGAATTTCTTTATATGTATTGAATATATTTATGTTCTTTAGTTTTTAATTGAAATCCTTTAGTTTTTTCGATTATTAGTCTCTTTGTCCGATGTATTCGTCGTCTATTGGATCATCTCGTATTTTAGCAATATTATAGATGCATGATTGAAGTGTTTCTTTGTAAATCTCTAAAATTGTGCGTTTTGCTTTGAATTATCTATTTTTACGGTTTTAGGCTGTTGTTGGCTCCTACAATTTTGACTTTCAGTATTTTGCTATTTAATAATGCTAATTTCTGCTACTAAGTGCTTGTGTTGGTTGCTAACTTATTTGTCTTGGGCTAGGGTCATAGTATTTTACTGTCCCAATGTGACACGAACTTTAAATTACTAAGGTAGCTAGCATAGTGCTCTGCACGAGTTTTATATTTTTGTATCTTACTATCAAAACTTGTCACGTACTATATACTTTCATTAATTCATGAAACCATGACTTTTACCTTCATTATCTTAAAGTTATAGATGATAATGTGTTTTGCAAAAAAGACAATCTAGCATTATCATCTTATAACTTTTGTTTTTATTTAGTGGTGATCATACGATTAACCATAAGTCATGTCTTCTGTCTTAGCACCCAACACTCAGCGCATATCTCCTCTCTTTCAACGACATAATTCTCAACTTTTGCCAGGTCTCCTTTCATCAGTGATTAGCTTATATTCAAAGATGTGATCTAATAACAATCATAAATTGTGAATTTGTGATTTTTTTTGGCTACTATAATCTTTGCTCATTTGATTTGCAAAGTTTAAATGAACAAAGGCTGAGTATAATGTACGAACTACAAACCCGTGGCATAGGGAGGATAGATGACCATGTATGGTTAGTTATTAAACATCTATTTATTATGAAATTAGAGATGAAAATTTATGATTAAGATGAAAGGAAACGATTTAGGGTATCGTGTTAAATTTTTGATTTGATGTCTTAGCTTTGAGGAATATGCCATTACTTGTTAGTATCCCACATTACCCACCTAACAACAAAGTGTGTGCTAATTATTGCTATATCTCTCCTGCTAGTAGTGGATTGTATATATACACATGTGCATTGGCTTCTATGAACATTTCTGCCGTAATTGTAGTTACATGAGTATTAATTTGGTCTACTGCTGCAAGTTAAGATGTCTTGTCATAACTCATTATTATCAAACTCTTACTGTTTGTGGTCTAATTTTTCTTGCTAAAAGTGCAAGCTCTGTAATAATGTTCATCTGCAAATGAGTGTTTTCGGTAGTCTTGAATACATTCTATGTGTGTTTCGAGATTTATTTTTATTAATGTTATCTTATTGTTTCTGTTTGGATATGCCACTATGCTACATTTCATATGCTTTTTCCTTTTATTTCTAGTCTTTTTTCCTCTCATCTCAGATTGAGGCTTCATTAGATAGACTTGTTTGTATTTACCTTTTTTTTATTTTTTTATTTTATGAATTGCAGATATCTGGAGAAGCTTCAGTGTGTAGAAAGCTTTATTTCAGATTGCTTCTCGTCTTCATGATAATCCTTCACGGTCACAACATTTGCTGGTTCTACTGTAACTCAGAGTATGTACCATTTTCAGGCTCACTCATTGGTGCCCTGGTATTGCATCATTTTTGATTTTACCTGTTTAATATAGTATTTTGAAGATCAGTCTCCAACATTGAAGCAGCGAGGCGCATGCAACCTAGATGTGTGAAAAGATGGAGAGGACTCAGGAATTATGTCATTTACTACTAGGCTCTTGTGCGCTGCTTAATTGCAGAGGAGGTGAAAAAATTAACTGAGGACATTACAGGCTAATATCGCATTTCTTTCAAAGGATGATCTTCCGAAGGTTGCGTCTGATGTGAAGAAATGGTGCAGGTAAGGGATCGTGGCCTTTGGATGGTCATATGAAATACCTCCTATTTTTTTTGTTGTGTATCTTCATAGAAATTTTGTGTTAATTCTTTCAGATCATCTGGTGACCTGGATGTTGCTGAGAGCAAATCTTTTTAAGGAGGAGGGTCAAATAGTGCTTCTGTTGTTCTTCTTATGTGCTGTTTCACCAGATGCTCGTGATATAGCCATAGCCTTTAGTACTCTAGGCTACTGCTTGCGGTGGTTCCAGCACACTCCCCGAGGCTACATGGGTTGACTTGTTGCCTTGTTGCAATGCACCCTTATCTCGTTGTTTGCTGCGTGGTGTAGAGATCAAAGTCAACACAGAATGCATTTGATATTAGTTGTATATAGTATGTTTTTGTTTGGATGTATAGTTGGCATTCTTGGCTATAATTTTTGTTTTTTGTAAGATTTCTTTTTATCAAATTACGATAAATTTATCAAAATTCCTTAAATTTATTTTGCATTATTAAATATTATTCTCTCGTTGCCCTAATTCGTGGCAAGGTCAACCATACGAGTGCCTTATAAAGGTGAAATTAGAGGCAACTACTAAATAGCAACGGACTTATGGTTGCCTCTAACATAATATGTCTTATTTGAAATATATTTTTTCCGCCTCTAAAAGATGGCATTAGGGGAACCTACAATTAGTGACAGCTAATGGTAGCCTCTAAACATAAGTGTCTTTACTAGTAATTTATTTGTTCTGCTCTAAGGGTGGCATTAGGGGCAACCTGTAATTACGCGACAAACTCATGGTTGCCTCTAAATGTAAGTGATTTAGTGGCACCATGCCTTGTCTGCGTCTAAAAGGTGGTATTAGAGGCACCTACAATTAGCGACGGAGGATTAGAGGCAACAAAAAATTGTTTCTAAATACCATTAGAGGCAACAATTATATATTTAGAGGCAATTTATGGTTGCCTCTATATGTAACTTTTGTTGTAGTGAATCTTGCTACGAAAATTGTTTCCGTTTCTAATTTCAATTTGCTACGAGCCTTTTACTACGGACAATTTTGAGCAATTTCCGTAGCAAAACACTATTGCTACGGATTTCAGCTTTTTTGCTACGGTTTCAGCGTAGCAAATAAGGGTGTTGTTTTTTTGTAGTGAAGGGTCAGCAACGGCTAGTAACAAATAAAAGTTAGATGAGATAGTAAATGTGCATTATTTGATAGAAAAATGTTTGGTTCAAATCTTGAATTGTGGTAAAAATTATATAGAGAATTTATCATAATTATTTTGAACTAATAATCAATGTAATTTTTATAAATCATTGGTTGAATTAATTATAACTTTTTATTACCAAGTCTTGAGATGAGTATGTTTAAAGCATTTTTATGATATTGTTAACGCGTTAACACTGCATGCTTAGATCCATTGACGTGGTTAGATGTGCACTTATGTGGCACTATACGTTTTGAGTGCTGCACATGACATATACTGCGTTAAAGGCTTGATTCACAAGAACATTAGTGTCCACATTGAAATTATTAGGTGCATATATAGATGCGTATATTATTAGGGATATTTTCACTCGTATACTAGATAACTTAACAATTTCATAAGTATTATCTATAATATATTATTAAAACTTGGTTTTCACTTATAATTTTCAACACTTGGCACCTTCACAATTTTTATGAGAAAACTTATTTATAAAAAAAACTCATAATATACAATTTTCTTATTTTGAATGTAAATTTAAATGTTATTAAGCTCAAACATAATTCGCAGTTTTACAAACATGCAGAAGCAAACACAAGCTTGGCAGTTTACACCAGATTCGCAAACCAATTATAATCAGTCCTAGAGATTTTCCTAGGAATAATACTCGAGATTCTCAACTGAATGCATGACTTGATCTGCATGACAATCATCTCAGGGTCACAAGAAGTATCCTGCCAAAGCAACTTGTTTCTAGCCATCCAAATGACATAAACAGTAGCTTGGAGGGCAGCAGTGTTAACACCCAAACGAAATGGAGAAGCATCATTGCCTCGTCTTAGCTGCCTGCAAAGTTGAGCAACCTGAAGACTCAAAGAAGTAACACCAAGCCATCTCCTAATGTGCAGCCAAAAATATAGTTATTCCTACTCATAAGCATTTAATAATTTTTTTTAATAATGTTTTTCATTTATTTAAAGTATTGTCAACTTTTCAATCAATTATTTACACAATACTGATTTAAAAAAACCAAAAATTGTCATAAACATTTTCGATTGTTCTATGTTCTATGCCTCTTGCACAGAACAACGATTCGGTCATTCAAAAAACAAATACAACTCATAGAACATTCTCAAAGAACATACTATTTCTTCAAAGAACAACAATCTTGACCAACAGGAAAAAATTATTCCAAACAAAGTACATGATGCAGAGAACAAATGAATAAAGAACAATGGTATATGGCTATTAGAACATTCATACGCAACTTTTAGAACATCCGCAAAAAGAATACACACATCAAGTATACCATCGTGAACTATTACGCAAACAAAGAACAACCCATAGGACATCGACATCTCATGGAACATCTTCAAAGAACATTACACAAACAAAGAACAACCCATAGAACATTGACATCTCATAGAACATCCTCAAAGAACATACAACTTCTTCAAAGAACATATAACTCAAACTTTCTCTCTCAAAGCAAGACAGTGTTTTTTTTTCTATAAAGAACAATTCCTATGAAAATGTCAGAAAACAGCAAGCTTATTGGTAACGTATAATTGTGAAGAAAGCAATCAGTAATTTTGGCAATTAAAATTTCGAAATTTTGAAACATGTGCCAACATACTGTTGTTTGTTTTTAATGTAGGTCCATTGTATTAAAATCACAATAAATGTTATGTTTAATGGGTGAAAGAATGTTCTATAAAATGAACTAATCAATATGTTAATTAATGAATGAGATATTTTTACCCTTTGGTGCATAAATAAAAGTATATACCATGGTYTATACTCTACTAATTGGATTTAATAGACACCAAATCTCTTTTACGACAAAGGATCAGATCATTTGCAAAGCACATGTGAGATAGTTTTGGAATTCTACATCGAGGGTGTCACTTGAACTGAGTATGAAACACCATATGTGAGATTGCCCTTGTTAAGTATTCCATAATAATCACAAACAAAAAAGGGGAGAATAGATCCCCTGTTTGATGTCTCTTTTTGAAGAGAAGAAACCATTAGGAGTGCATTAAAAACCAAAGAAAACTTAGGAGTCTTAACACACTCCATTATAAGTTGAATAAAGTGGCCAGGAAAGCCCAGAGAATGCATAAAGTCCTCAAGGAAACCCAATCTACCGTATCATAAGCCTTTTTGATATCAATCTTCATTAAAAAACTAGGCCTGACAAAGTTCTACCATATATGTCTCACTAGATCTTGGCAAACGATGTTTATGTAGAATCAAACAACCATGGATGAAAGCTCCTTGATTCTCAGAAATAATATATGAAGAATAATCTTAATCATCCACATAGAACCTTAGAGAAGCATTTATAAATCATGTTGCATCAAGAGATTGGTCAAATTCAGTAACATCCTTCGAACATGCCGTTTTTGGAATCAAGGAAATAAATGTGGCATTAATCTCCTTAATAAAATGACTTGTAGAAAGACATTCTTGGACTGCATTTAGGACAAAATCTCCCAATCTCTCCAATTATCCTTGAAAAACTAAGCGTTGTAGCCATCAAGACTAGGGGCTTTATCATTAGAAATAGAAAACATGGCATTCCTTATTTCCTCCTTGAAAAAGGCCGAGACAAGAACTCTTTGTGATCCGAAGATAGACTAGCACCACATTGAACAATCTCATCTGAAATCTTCAATCTATCAGCATTAGAATATGCACCCAATAGCTGATTATAATAATCTAGAAAAGCATCTACATTCTCTATTGGAGAAGTGTGAAGTGCACCCTTTAGTGTCATAGATGGCATGAATTGTATTCTAAAGCTTCCTTCTTGTGTTAATGGCCTTGTGGAAAATAGGAATTAGAGTCACCATATTGAATCAAGAGACTCTAGTTTTTTGCTCAGAAACTAAATATGGTTACTAAAAGCCATTTATACTCATGAGCTGTATTTTTCTCTTTCAAGATGCACTTGATCAAAAGGATGATCATGAACATTTTTCTGAGCTCATTGAGCTCTCCCAAGCAACATTTGCTTTCACTTAAGATCATAATACCCTAACTTGTTCATGTCCTTAGCCTTTCTTTGCATTCTTTAGTTTCTGTGCAAGTTAGTACATCAAATTACCTTCACAAGGCAAATTCCACCACACCTAAAGTTTGTTTTAAACAAGGGGTCAGATTGTCACATGTAAAAACTTGAAAGGCTTCCAACCAGTAGTGACAGCAGCAGTTTTATAAAAAAAGGAGAATGATCCGAGACACCTCATTCAAGAAAAGAGCACTTGATTTAGGATAAACCTCCAACTAGGAATCATTGGCCATATCCCTGATCAACCTTTGTAAAAACTCTATCCTCACCCTCTAGTTTATTACACCAAGTGAAGAAATTACTAGAAGAATTCATAGTCTTGCAGCATCGTGGAAAACATCCATACACTCTCTAATAGCCTCAATTTCCCAAGTCCTCATAGGTGCACCGATGCGTTCATCAAATTCAAGACACACAATTAAGATCCCTCGTCATAGCCATGGACCCTTAAATTTGGTAGAGCAACTCTTAGGTCACACCAAAGGGCATCTCTAAAAAAACATCATTCAAAGCATAAATGACTAAACATAAGAAAGCAGGGTATCCACTCTTAGGTTGTTAGTACAACATGCATATCATTGGTCAGTAACAAGTAAATACCAACATCCACAACAACATACAGATTCCAATTCCAAGTAATTACAATCTACCATGCTGATTTTTAGCAGAATTAGAAGAGAAACACCAACCGAGACAATTTAGAATGCGGGAGCCCATCTTATGAGTCTCACTTTGTCTCTAGGAGAGCTACAACTCCATAAGTTTGATTAGTAAGAAAAGTCTTAATATGCTGTTATTTACTGGACTTGCAAGCTCCCTCACATTTCAGCAAAGAAGGCTATCTATAAGGATTGGATCCCACACAACAGCTTGGGGAGCGGGAGGTTTCACATCCACAACAATCGACAATCACTAGTAGAAAAATGGCCGAAAGCTCCAAGCTTTTACCTACTTAAAGCTCATGTTTTGCCCTAGTACTTTTGGAGCTGGTACTTTAGAAGACATAATAAAATCTCCAGGTGCTTGGAGCTTTTAATGGATTTAATAAAATCTCCAGGACATAATAATGCTTAGTGCGTTAAAAGCTATAGGTTTTTGAGAAGTTTGAACTTTAAAGCTATCTAAGCTCCAGTTTTTATCAAAAGCTTGAACTTTTGTAACGTGTTTTTTTTAAAAATCAAATTAAATGTATATATAATTTTTTCTACATTTACAATTTACTAGTAGATATACATCAATACAACAATTGCCAAAAGAATAATATATTTATTAAGTAAAGAAGATGATAATTACTAAATACAAGTGAAAAATATCACCATACTAAATCAAACACAAATAACAAGATTACAATACATTTCCTAACAAAAAGATAACAATACATAACATAACAATACAAGTAAAAAATATCAGCAAGTAACAACCAACAAAAAGAAGCAGCAAGTCAAGAACCAACGCAACCAGTGGCAAGTAACGACAGCAAAGCAACGGCAGCTACATGCAGTGGTGGATGCAACGGCGACATGCAACGGCGGAAACAATGACGACACGCAACATAGGCGGTACCAGCAGATAGCGCAGCGATAGGCAACAACAAGCAACATACCTAGATCTAAACTTAAACTTACTGAACCTTGAATAAAAAAAATAAGAAAATTAAACCGAATCAAAACGAAATTAACCAAAATATAAAAACAAAATCTAAATATGCAAAATAAAATAAAAAATTTAAAAACAGAATTCAAAACAAAATTCGTTGAAAGATCAACCCAATGAAATCAACCAAAATAAAAGAAGGGGAATTAAGTAAATAGTGTACCAGTTTTTCGACAAGAGGATACTGCTAATTAATACCAACACTAATATCCAATTGCTTCAAAATAAACATATAATTAAAAAAACAATAAATCAAACCAAAAGGCCGATTTTTTTTAAAAAAAAGGAAACTAATCTAATTAAAATCCTAGAAAAACAAACAATGAAATGAAGATTTCGAATAATGAAATTGAATTATGCAACTTCTCTGCTTCTTTTCCTGGACTAATACCCACTATTAAAATAATTAAAATAAATCACCATTAAGTATGTGCTTAAACGCCGAGTAAATAATGAGAAGGAGATTCAAGCGGGACAAAAAAATGCAATGAAACAGAAGATCCAATAATGAAAACATATTAACACAAGATCCAAAATGAAACAGAAAATAAAAAGGCAAAAAAAAAAAATGAGAACCAAAGATCTATAAAATAGAAGTCGGAAGTAATAATAAGAAAGAAAGAAAGCCTGAAACTCTGATTATAAGAATACGCAACAGCGACGCGAACGGGCTTGACCTTGGAGGAGTGGGTATGCCGACCCGAGACCCAGACCGTACGAGGGGGAGGCTAGCTAGGTACCCGATCCGGGAGAGAGGTGGCCGTACGAGGGGTGGCGGTTGGAGTCGTGTTTGTGGGGCTTGTCAGGTTTGTAGGAGGAAAGGGGAGGAGGGGAGTAGGGTGTGCAATGGGTGGTGCGCCGCGTAAGAGGTTGAGGAGGTGTGGTGCTCCGCCGTTGGAGGGTTGAGAAGAAGGTGGGCGTTGTAAGGTTGTAAGGAGGAGGGAATTATGGGGAGATTTGGAGCAAAGGCAGAGACTAAAGATGAGAGAGTAAACAGAGAGATAAATGGGGAATGACTAATGAGGTAGGTTAGAGTGAGGTAGTGGAGAGATAAGTGTGTCAACCAATCAAATGAGGGGATGACTAATGCTTGCTATAATTTTTTTTGTAAGTTTTTTAGGATTAAAAATTCCAGTCATTTAAAAACCTGGGCTTTTAATATTAAAAGCTCCAGGTTTTTAAATGCTGGAACTTTTAATGGTTAAAAGTTCCAGGTATTAAATGCTTGGAACTTTTGTGAGATGTTTTTGACCTTTTTTCCATAGTGAACCTGTGAGTCATCAACACTTCCTCTCTGCAATAATATATCAAAACCTTCTGCAACAAGGTGATCGAAGCCATGGTCCTGTGTGTTAGTTTTGGCATCTTTTTTTGGCTTAATAACCCTTGATATCACCACAGGTACAACCTATTGTGTGGTGTTACCATCTCAGTAGGAGGATCCACAAAAGCTTTTAGGTTGTCAAGAGCTTTTTGGTTTCCAAACCTCTTTATTTGCTTGTTCTGCCTGCAACAATTTCACCATATGCCCCAATTTAATGACAACCGAGCACAAAATAGTCCTCCATTTGCTTCCACTTTTGCTTCCATTAAAACACCTTTCTCATTGATAAAATAACAGTGTTGCACGGTTGTAACATTTTAGCTCAATCCAGCATTGAGCATTGTGTAAGCGATCACGATTAGTAGTCGCTTGATAAACTTCAAGAGACATCCAATAGGTTCACAATCTTCTCAAGAACACCAAACCCCAATATTTAAATCAACATGAATATTATCCAATTGGAATGGATTGAACATCATCTTTTTGTTAATCTATGTCAGAAGACAATACTTCAGTAAAGCGATTTATGATCAAACAAAGGTCTCTCGGTAGTCATAATAACCTCACAATGTTAGTTCCATGGTAGTAAAACGAACATATAAACTCGTTTATTAAGCCATAAATCATATCAACCCATACGTACGCCAAATATTCACTAGTAGAAAAAAGGTCAAAGCTGCGATTTTGAACCGCAGCTTTGTGGCCGCTTTTAAATTCATCAAAAAGCTGCGGTTATTAACGCACTTTTGAGTGTCAAAAGCTGCGATTATTAGCTAAAAACCGCAGCATTTGAGGGTCAAAAAGCTGCGGTTTTTAGCTAATAACCGCAACATTTGAGTACTCAAAAGCTGCGTTATTAGTAAAAACCGCAACTTTTGACTGCTTTTTTTTAAAAAAAAAAAAATTAATTAAAGCCACTTTTGTCTATTGTTGACTGTGATCCGTGAATTTGGCAGTGTGACTGCCTCTTGTTTTTTTTTTAATTATTTGTGTTGTTCTTTTCAATTATTTTGAATTTGAATGACAAGATGTAAAAAAAAAACAAATTGTGTATTCTATATAGTTATGTAAAAAAATTGCATTGATTATTCCAATTATTACAACATAAAATATAAATACATTAAAATATGAACAAAAATTATTCATCTTGCTATTCCAGAAACAAAATTGAATGAAATAAATTACAAAAAAAAATCAACACTAAAAATAGAATCTTCAAATAAACAGCTTCATCTTGTTATCATCATCATCACCGACTCTTCGTAGTCATCATTACCATAATGCAACTGCAAAATTACACCAAAAAAAAAATTAAGTTAATAAATAAAAATTGAATAAACCTGATATTAAAAATTAAAATCAAAATCAACTTTAAAAAACCTTGAATACAATTTATCAACTTGGAAACAAATCAACACAAGTCATACGAATTCAACCAAGATTGAGAGAAATCTGAAACAGAACAAAAACACGAACAAAAAAATTAGGAACCCAGATCTGAGTAGAAAAAACGAAGAAAAGAAAAATAAATCGAAGAAAAAAAATAAAATCAAAAAACAAAAAATAACCTTATCAATAAAAAAATCGCCACAAAAAAATAGAATTTAAATTATAACCCCAAAAAATCGAAAAAAAACAAAACGAAAAATAAAATAAAAAAACCCTAAACGATTATCAAAATCGAACAATAATAAGAAATCAGAAATCAAAATTATACAAAGAATCAAAACAAAAATCGAAACCCCAAATATCGAACCAAAAAAATCGAACCCAATTTTGAAAACCCAGAAATCGAAAAAACGAAATCCGGGGGAAAAGCAATTTGAAACCCTAGATCTAAACAAAATTATAACGAAAAACCTACAATTTTAAACACCAAAAATTGATCTCTTTAACATAACCTTGAACAAAACAATTTTCCAGAAACCTACAATTTTAACACAAAGATCCGTAATTAAACAAAACAATTAAAAAAATTCCATAAAATTAGATCTCGTTAACATAACCTTGAATTTTTTGGGCTCCTTTAACGCTTAGATCTCGTCAATGCTCATTGTTGAGGTTGAATTAAGGGTTAAACCCAGATATGAAGTTGAATTAAGGGTTAACCCAGAATTATGGGGAAAAAATAAGAATCAGTGAAGAAAGGGGAAGGAGAGGGAGACGGGAGTAGTGGCGAAAGGAGGGGACAGAGCAGAAGTGAAAGAGGAGAGTAGAAGTTAAAGAGGATAGTAAGAAGAGAGAAGCGGCGTGTAGATTAAATGAGGAGAGTGAGGAGTAGTTAATGAGGAGAGTGAGGGTTGGTTTTTATATAAGGGTCGTGCTGAGTGTATATATGTTGTGCTGCTTTATTGCGTTATTGGCTAAAGCCCAAATGCTGCGGTTTTAAAGAAAACGCAGCTTTTAAAGCTTATGTATTTTTAATATGACCCAAATGCTGCGGTTATTAAAAAACCGCAGCTATTAACTATTAAAAGTTGCGGTTTTTATAAAACCGCAGCTTTTGAGCGCAGCTTTGAGCTTTTTTCTACTAGTGATTGTAAGAAACCCTCAAATACAGGCAAAGGTGGTAGCACCCAAATTGAACTACAATTGCGAACTCCAACACTCAATTTCAGGTTGTATATCATAATTGATTCTAGCAATTTCATCAGATTAGCAAGGCTAGCAAGACGAATTTTAGGCGAATTAAAAAGAACAAGGACTTACCAATCTGATTCGCTGATTGCAATCGAGACTAATGGATGTTTGAGTGAATAGTAGAAAGCCATTTGAGAGAACGAATGCTTAAGCTCAGCTTGCCTCTTAGAGTCCTAAATGTTAGATTTAGGGGAAGACAAATACCCTTATCGAAAACTGCATTCCCTTGGAACTCATTGAAGAACAATCATCATCCTGGAAAGAATAGGATCAGAAATTGCAGCATGCTTAATAATCTCCAATCTAAGATTTGCCGAGCTCCGATCTTCTTTGCCATGGCACCAAAATAAATTTTTGAAGAAAATTAGAGAGGAATTTTAGAGGAAGAATGAGCGAGAAAACATTTTTAATTATATATTTACTTGATTATTTTTAACTCAATAATACCATTATTCAATGAAAATTTCTAATTTTAAAATGAAAAGGTTTCTAACTTTTTTGTATGTACTTCATAATTGTCTTCTATTTCTCTTCATTTATTTTTAGTTTTCATCTTCTCACTTTAATTTACCTTCGCAAAAAAAAAATTCCTCTCAAAAAGAGAGATTACAAAAAACAAAAAAAAAAGGAAAAACTCTTTCAACATCAATCAAAGGTTTGTATTTCCACAATCATCCTCTCTTTATTGCTATGATCTTTATTTAAAGTGTTGATCTAATATTTTTTTTTTGTCAGTTGGTGTTGTGTATTGAAGCTTCTCATTACTTTGAATAAGATGGTGTGTTTGTAACAACTTGTTTCTAAATTTAATAGAAAATCGAAAACCTACAAATTCATCACAAAATCAAATATTAGATAGACATATAGTTTGCAGTAAGCAAATCATTCTTTTTATTTAAAAGAACAATTTATTACATTTTATGAAATCTTTTTTTGTTYATTTCATTTCACTAATGGAGGGTCAATTTATGAATAAACTAAAAGATTATTGGAAATCAAGTGGTTAGGGTCAGTTATTGAATGATGCGTAAAATGTGTTGCAAAATCTTCTGAAAAATATAGAAGGAATGTAACTCCTATAAAAAAATTTTGAAGTTACATAATACAACTTCAGTTACGCAAAACCTCACTTTCATAAATGCAAGCAAATAAATATAGATAACAACCCCACAAAAATTGAATGAGAAAATATAAGGTTGAACACTAAAAAGAAATTATGCGTAAGCACTCTCCTTCGAAATAAAATAACTTAATTAAAACAGATACTAATCAATATAATAACATCTCAACAAATATTTTAACAATACGCAAGTATTCACGTATAATTTAATGGTTGGTATTCTATAATAATAAAATATATAGAAAATTAATTATATAATAATAATAATAATACTAATAATAGTAATAAAATATATAATCACATAATCATATACGGGATTGATAAATGTATTAATAATAATAATAATTAATAAATAAAATATAATAATAATCAATAATAAGATAAGCATATCCAATTAATAGTGACAGAATCACGTTTGTCATTTTGTATGGCTTTGTAAGCGCTTACGAAGTCTTATTGGTTGATTTTTAATTTTAATAAGTTATAATAATGATATTTTATTAATCAATAAAGATATTAAATTAATATTAAATTTAATAATAATATATTTAATTTAATAATTAAATTAATTTAAATTAATAAAAATATATTATTATTAATAATTAATATTAAATTATTTTATTATTATTATTATTATTATTATTATATATTACTATTAATTAATTATAATGGTGGTGTAGAGTTATTTAATTCTGGGATTTTAATTTTTGACTTTCGTTAATGGAGGTTAAATGTTGGGTTAGTACTGAATATTGAGGAACAGTTACAGAGGTTTTTCATTAACGCTGAGCGGATGTATTCTATTATGCATCGATATGAAAATAAATATGAGTCTGATGGATTAGGCTGGGTGGTGTCTCTTGTACATTCAGGGGTGTCTCTTCACCTGAATACATCATGGGGTTAGATTTCGTAGGTTTTTTTGTATTCCTTGGTCGTTCTGTTTGTGTTATTGGTTTTGCGTAGGGACGGCATGAAGCGGGAGCAGTTGCGACGGGTCGCGATTTTCGGTTGATATTGTTGCTTATGGTTCCTTCTCTTTTCTTCTCTCTTCTTTGGGGAATTAAGACTTAGGGGGTTGTTTCTTTAATAAGTGCTATGATTTCATAGGGTCTTACTAGATGGGTCAGGATATTTGGGGCTTACGTGCACTCAGCACATCTTCAGATACAGGCGTTTTTGCAATATGTTTAGCCAAGGCGTGTGGGAGCTCTGCTTTTGTGAGTTGGCTTCCATTCTAATTTCTTGTTAGCACTTCCTTCATCCCCTCCGCTTCTTTTTAAATGTTCCTTACCATATGCTGCTTTATTTGTACTATTCAACAAGTCGAGAGACTTAGTCATACTACAATATTCAGGTTCTATAAGATTATACTATTAGTTGGTCAACTGAAACCGTTCATAGAATCGGGTTTGCTATCCATTCGGGAATTTCGATATCGATATGACATTTATTAATATTCACTTGGACTTATAACTTATTTTCGAATATATCTCATTACTAAAGATATGTGGCTTGAGTTGATATGAATGTAAGTTGGTTTCTTATTTGGCTGAATGCGTATTGAATTAGTCGACCCTGGTTAATTCGTTCTTTAAGACGCCAACATGAGTGGATAGTTAGCAGCTAGGTTATTGGTAGCGTGCTTCCTCTTGGTTTACTATGTAACAACTTCTATTATTATAATAAAATTTTTAGATATACGTCTGAACCACGTGAAATATTTGTTTTTAATGAGTAAGTAGAGACATAATAGAGAAAGCGAAATAGAAGTAATAAAGTTTGAAATTATTAATAATATGAAAGTATTAGTTATCAGTTAATACTTATTTCTCTAATCTATTATTTATTTTTGTGAGATGGTGGGAATTAGGATGAGATTAAGCAGCGATTTTGTCTATTTCGAGGATGAATATGTTTTCATAGTTTAGGCGTTTCGCGATAAGGTATTTGTTCTAACTAAATTAGACAAGAGGAGTTAGGTTTAGGTTACTATTCATAATCTAGTTGATTGTCAGGAATCAGATTGGTAGTTTGTTCTTTTTCGAACTAAATGTTGAAGTTATGATGATTGTAGATAATTGTGAGGGGGGGGGGGGAGGGGGGGGGGGGTGTATCCGAATGGTGTGGAGTCGAATTGTGTTCAATTTTGGTGCTAATTTGTGTATTTGGGGTTCTTACATATAGTAAGAAAACTAAAAGCTCAAATGCGTTTTATACAGATTTATAGTTAATGTGTTTAGGCATTGGGTCATATTAAAATCATAAGCTTAAAAGTGTTCTTTAAACGAGCATTTGGGCTTTAGCAATACAAATAGAACATATATACTAGAGACTTTATTACATTTATATATTTTCATTTCCGATCTATATTGTGTTGGTATGTTTCCGCATGATTATTTCAATGGGTTTTATAATCATATTGGGTTTATTATTATTTGATGAGAATTAGGTGGGAAAATAAGGTTGAGGATTTTAATGGTTTTAATGTTTTGTTTATGATTTTGGTTATGGTTTCTGGAAAATTGGTTTTGTTCAGGTTATGTAAGAGATTAATTATTTGGTGTTTAAATTGTTGGTTAATTTTTAGATTAGGGTTCATGCTTTCGTTGTTTTTCGATTTTGGGTTTCACAATTAGGGTTCGATTTTTGGTTGTTGGGTTGTTGTTTTGATTTTATTTGATTTCTGATTCTATTTTATTTTGATAGTTTGGGGTTTTTTGTTTGTTTTTGATTTGGGGATAATATTGGTTTTTGATAGGTTTATTATTGTTTGTTTATTTTTGTTTTCATTTTTTTTTGTTTACTCCTTGGGTTATTTTTTGTTCGGTTGTCTTTAGATTTCCATTTGGTATTGATGTGGTTTGTTTGTTAAGTTTGATAGTATCCAGGTTTTTAAAGGTGTTTGATTGATTAATATAGTTTAATTATTATTACTTATTTTTTTGGGGTATTGGGTTTTAATGCCATGGAATGAAGAGAGGTGAGAGATGATAAAAGAGAAGGTTTTAAGATTATTTTTAGTGTTGATTTTTTTTGGTAATTTTTTCATTCAATTTGTTCTGAATAGAGATAATAATAGATAATAATTTTTGTAGACTATAAATTTAATATAATATATTATAATAATTATAATAATTAATTAATATATTATAATATATTATGTAATAATGTTAGGTTAGAAATAATATAATAATAGTTATAATACATAATTGATAAAATTATAATTATTATAATAAATATAACATTAATTATGATAAATAAATAATAAGTTAAATAATTTCTATTGAAATATAAAGATTATAAGTATGAATATTTTTAAACATTAGTATGATTTTAATCAATTCATATCTTATCTCATATATTAAAGTAAGAAAGTTATATATATAAGTGTATATAATGAAAAAGATATAGCTAAAAGTATCATTTTAAAACTGATATAGATAAAGAAAAATACCAGAGAACTAAGAAATCTAAAGACATGTAAATAATAAACTATTAATTTAAACGGAACATCTTGAAGACATGTAAACTAATTTAGCATGCTAGAGATCGAAATTGTTCAAGTTGTGAATATGCCATTTTTATGGAAGATTGTTTATTGTTCAAAACTAACTACATTTCCGTTGGGCTACCGTGTTAGTCATTACCTTTTTATTTTTAATGGGAGTTCAATATATAAAAATAAACTTAAATAAAGCACCGTTTTCACATAGATCAAAGATATTATTGTTCGTTTGTTTTTATTACTAAAAACAACTGCTCAAACACAGCTGAGAAGATTCTCTGAGTGTGGCATAGCCCATAAGAATGTGCATTGTATCATGTTATGAAAAAGATGTTTATTTACTTTCTCTAGTTACGTTATTTAAAACTGCAAGTCATGATTTATTTTGGAGAACGATTACAAAATATCAGTGTTTGGCCTCTTTAGGACACGGTAACGGAGGGCAGTATTTGTGTTTGTTAATCCCTCTGGCATTGTATTATGAGCACTACGTTCGTGTGATGAAAGTGAACAGTTTTGGGAACAGTTTTGCTGCGTACTTTTATGAAGTTATATGAACAGATTTCATCTAAAAGAAATCAGGTTGTTTAATTTAGATTGTGGCTCTACCGTTTCTATCTGTTTTGATTGGATACTTTCATTGCTTAGAGTAAAGGGTCAAGAGAGACAATATACAGAAAGGACAAGACTGAGTGTGCCTAGTATAACATATAATGATCCTAAGATACAAGCCAAAGATTTATAAAGGTATTTATTGGCTATTTAGAATAAACGTACACCCTAAACGTGATAATTTGAATGGAAAATAAGCTAAGAATATTTCGAGGCGCCGAAAATGAATATATTTGCGGGACCAAATTCAGACAAGTGCCGCCTATATCTCTACATGCCCCCCGCAAGTTGTGCACTGTGCGAGCCAAGACAATGACCTACCTTGGAGGAAAGTACCAGTGTGTCGAGAAGGCAACGATTTTCATGAAATATATGCAATTTGTGCAGAGCTCATTGACATAAGTTGTTTCAGCAACTTTGCATCAATATTTCTCTTGGGTTAGCAATCAACTTAAAAATGCTCTTTTTTCTGATACGTCATTGTGTACGTGTGATCTGTTGATTTGTTTATAGCAATGAAGAAGGAATGGATACGGAACTAATTTTTGTAAATTTCTAATCAATCTGTCATGCTGAAGAAATTTTCACTTAGTAGTCCATAGACATACTACGCAAACTCTGCTTCAAATGAAGATCTAGATGTAACATCTTTTCTTGTGTCTGTCCCAAGACACCATACAACCACAGAACACACAATATCCGATCAAAAAATTCCTGAAAAGGGACATGTTCCCCAATCAGCATCTGAGTAGCACGAAATACTTTGTCTCCTGCCTGCCGATACACGAGGCTACAAGATTTGGAGTTCTTATCAGATACCTTACTGACTGTGTAAGGTAGCTTGCATACGTGGTTGTCCTGAAAACGCCATGATTGATAGTTTTTGCCATTGAGTAACGAGATGTCTGGTTCTTTCCAAAAAGATTGACGATATACAATAATCTCCATATAATCGCGATAAACTCAAGATGTTCTAATAATTTGCCTTGATCAGTAGAAAGACTTTGTCTTTGAAAGGAAACTCGCAGCTTGTGCAATTTGCATTCCATGCATTATATCCAACATGAATGTATATTTTCGTTGAGTTTAATCTGGGTGCCCTTCAGCAATTCAAACACTCAAGAAGGAAAATTAGATATCCAATCTTTTGATGGTGAAATTTTCATGCTATAAACTGTTTCAATATGAGAAAGGGGGTTGGTTCATACATCACCAGTTAGTAAAATCGTAACATAGACGGAATGAATGGCCACTTGCCATTTGATGCCTTAAAGAGATGGAGGGACATCGCGCACAAGACTGGTAATACGATGTTGTTTGAGAAAAGCTTTCAACTCAATATTTCATTGTCGACTGGCTTGTTTAAGTCCGAACAAACTTTTATTGAGCTTGCAAAACTTTTCTGGAGGTTATTTTGGCGAACCATTTGGGCTTCAAATACACTTCTTCCTCTAAGGTAACATGGAGAAAACGTTGTTTATGTCGAGCTGATAAATCCAATCACGCTTTTTTCGTAAAGCAATGATGCTTACGTAGAAATTTTGCTACAGGAGAAAATAGTTGCTTTAAAATCTTGCCTTTGATTGTTTTATACCTATTGCTACAAGCCCTCGCTTGTAAATTACCTTTTCCTTTCTAGAGTGAATTTAACTTGTAACCATTAGTTACCATGTTTTTTTCGAGGGAAGATCGTGACTTCCCAATTTTATTTTTGTAAGCTTTGAATTTCCGCTTTTCCATGGCCTCTTCACCATTTTTTCATCCGAGCTGCTTCATGATAAGAGAGTTGGTTCTCGTATAGTAACACATTATTAAGAGATATGGTTCCCTGATTGAATTCCTTTGAGTCATAGACTTAATAAGATTTATTTGCCTAGCTTCGTCAACAGTTTGTGTATTATGCTACTCGAACAGAGTTCATCAAACATATCATCTTGAACTTAGCTAGCATCCTCATTCTTCCACTTGATCTTCTCAACTGTTTTTGATCAGAGGAACACTTTGTGGATTTTTTCTTGATAAGAGGAAAGAGTTTGGTGGAATTGTTTTTTGATTAGAGGAACACTTTGAGAATTGTCCTTGATGAGAAGAATACCTTGTGAAACTGTTTCTAACATTCTGCTCGATTGCACTTGTTGCTCAAGAACGTTTCTTCTTCAACATTAAGGTGAAACCAATATTTTGATCAAAATTAACATCTTTTTTGTGACTAAAAGAAAACATTTTTCCTTGAAAACACGTCTCGAGAGCAAATTATTTTGTTAATTAGATTCATAAAGGTTTTGTAGGCTTTGCCCCTATGGGATAGCCAAGAAGAATCCATTTTTCGTTTCTGCTGAAAATTTATCTCCCTTGTTTTTATTCATTAGGAATGAAAAAGCAATCCAATGACTCTAATGAATCATATTCAGATTTCTTATTCATTATTTCTCATAAGGTGTTTTCCCATTCAATTACCATCTGTCGAAAGCAGATTAATAATATGAGATTTATACGAGAATATGCATTCTCCCAAAATAATTTTGGAATCCTGCATGAAGCTCATCGCTCGAGCCATTTAACAAAGCAGGTGTTTCCTTTCAACTCCTATTTTGTTGAGGAGTTTAGGAGCACTTTCTTTAGTGAAAAATTCTTACACACCAAAGCATTTTACATCTTCTTGAATGATTCGGTTCATTGTCACTTGCTAATGTATTTGACTGGTGACATTGAACTAATTTTCTTAACGTAAGAAATTTTGAGGACTCGTGCACCCATATCTTACTTGAAAGTGAGATAGGTCCAAGGTAGCCTTGAAAATTCAATTCTAGAATCGTCAATGAATACTTGCCTGTGAATTGTTTTGAACCTATAGGGTCCCCATACAATCAACATGCCAATAGACTCAAACTTTATTTTGTGCAAAAAGTACTTAAAGGAAGGAAGTTTGTGAGTTTTGGCAACAACATGCACAAAAATACAATCATCCTCCCATTTAAAGATCAGAGTAGCTGGAATATGTCTTGAGCTTAGACAAAGAACAATGACCGATGTTCTCTTGAGTTGTGGCACACAATTTGAGGACATCATCATTTTTGCTTATTGATCAGTAACCATTACTTTTTACCCATTCAGATTAGCTCTCACTCATGGAATTATTTAGGTTTGTATTACGCTTCTTTCTTCACTATAATGATACACTAAAAAAGAGCCATCAGACTAGAGCCTCCATTAACTTTCTTTTCTTATTACAGATAGCGGCAGCTTAAAGCGGTCCTGAAAAATACTACAGTGATCGATTAGATTCTATTGTTCGACTTAGTCAGTATCTGCTCAATCTAATTCCAACCGAGAGTCAGTTGGTCGGTATTAACTCAGTGATTATTGATGCATCTAGTCTGTCTTAGTAGCTCTTGCATATTTCGGATAGTAATTGCAGTTTCGTTGCTTCGTTAGGATGCTTAGATAGTTCACTCTCTGTCCGATATATTCGCATCTACAGGTCTTCTTTATCTGAAAGATAGGTTATGTATTACCTGCTCTAATTATTTAATTTGTTTCTAGTCTTTTACTGTTGCTGAATATTTGTCTCACTAGTAAGCTCTTTGTTTGTAGATTGCGGTTTTCTTTATTATTCGGAGATGTGTTGATATAGAGGCATAGTGCAAATTATTATAGAGGGAATATATACTGCGATTTGTTTGGCTAGTGAGGATTCAGTGTGTGTGCTGCGAATATATGATGGCTTTTGAGTATGCAAATCAGAGTCTTGAGGCTTGGTTTGAAGTGCTTGATAACTTGAGTGGATTCTTGAGGACTCGCGAGCCATAAAGTATGGCGTCATTAGGATTTTTATCAAATGTGTGAATGATGTTCTGCACAATAGATATACTTTTGGCGACACTTCTATCTTTCGCTATTGGTGCAACCTAATCATTAGTCTACACTAAAAGGCGCTTGTTATGTATCTTTTTACTACTCTTTGCAGGATTGGTTGTTAGCAAGATAAGTGGATCTAGATTATTTTCTACTCGAAGAGCACCTCTTTCTGTTGGTATTCCAGTTGTCATTCGATGGCAAAATCCATGAGACAATATTTTTCTACTTGTATGTTCTTGCGCTAGTGTGAATTCTCTTCATTTGGTCCCATATTTAAATTCCTCTCTATGTGGCTGTGCTTCTGTTTCCCTGGCTTTGTTATGAGTGCGTTGACTCCATTTGGGATTAGATCGCTCTAGCTTCTTTCCGCTAGTAGAGAGCAAAAGTATCTTGTACAGCGTGTTCTTTTGGTTTTTTTCAAATATTGTATGGAATCTCGATAAGGTGTGTTTACTTGAGTGTGCATTGGATATATAGAGAGTGTTATGTTTAATATATTGAAATCTGACCTTGCTTAACCCATAGTATTTATATACGTCATCACTGATGTTAATGGGTGTTATGGGATTGAGAAGTCATATAATTTACGTTGTCTCTTTTGGCTGAAGGGCTGATCGGAATCTAACTTGCATATTGCAGTACTATTGCAAGTGCACTTGCTCATAGCACACACACAATGCATCTAGAAGATCGAGGACTAGCAATCTCATCCCAATACCCTTTTCATTTCCCAAAAAATCAGCTACAAACATATCATTTTTGAATAAGATTACTCATTCCTTCGCTCAACATATAAATTGAGGTGTGTTTGTTTGACCATACCTTTCAGCAAGGTCATCCAAAGCATTTTGCAAATTCGCTTGCAATATCATTTGCTTTACAATATCTGGAGTAACGAAGCAACAGCCGAGCACAACGAATCATATTGTCGTTCGACGCCATTTGCTTTGTTCATCCAGATCTGAAGGCCTCTTATTTACCAAATAAAACCCCAATTTTGTTCTTGCTCCAAGAGCTATACGAACACTTCTACCAATAAGATAATTTGTTCCATCAAATTAGAAGATAATATTCTCAAGTTGGTTTGTGGAATTATCAAAACTCCTAAATAATAGGATAACATAAGGAACATTTGTTAATTCTGATTTTATTCTGTCATTTTTAGAGAGGTTTGAAAATTTGAGAGAATTGAAAGATATGGATATAGATTTCGATAAGCAGCGTGTTGCTCTGACTACCATGGTGAAATGAAACATTTTTGGGAATAGCTTTTAGGACTTACATGAAAGATAAACAGTTTAAGAAACATGTTTGGTTTTAGTTTTGTAAGTGTCGGCTCTACTTCTTCAATGTTTTTCATTGCTTATATAGTGGGAAAAACCTAATATTTACAAAGAAGGCAAAAATTGATTTACCTATAATTTGCTAAAATAAAAAGATTACAAAATTTTTATGCTATAAACAAACCCCAAGGAATATTGTAAGGAATAAAACTACAATATTCGAGCCAAAATGATTTGCATTGCACCAAATCTCAGCCAAAGTGCCATATCTCTACAGTTTGTGTTGATAACATTTGTTGTACTTATATATAAACTAATTTGCAATGTTGATAACATTTGTTGTACTTATATTTTCAAAATATTACTTTTTTTATGTTGCTTAGTATGTATGAAAAGTACAAAAAAATAAAGAGAATTTATATTTTGTTTTATTAAGGGCAATTAAGTCTTTTACATGATTAAGGGTGTTTACTGTTTACGTCTTTTAAATAGGAGAGACATCATTACTCCATTTCTCTTATATAATAGAMATGTGACAAAAATTTCATTCGATTATGCTTACATGTTATAAATTAAAATTGTCAAAAGAAATTAAATCGATAGTAGATGAACGATAGACGTAATATGGCATGCAAAATATGCAGTTAGTCAGTTACTGGAAGGCGAGTTGTTTTATGTATTCATGTGGAATATTGGTGACTATTGAACTGAATAGACGTCTTTCTTTACCTTTACGGTTGTAAACTTCTTTTCTTTCTTTTCGTCTTTTTTACAAAATCATATCTAAGGCTCCGTTTGTTTTGATGGAAAATATTTTTCCGAAAAATAATTTTCCTCCCTCTTTTAGTTTTTCTTAGTTTGTTTTGGAAAGAACTGGAAAATCATTTTCCTCAAAGTGAAAAATGTCACTTTGGAAAAGGAAAATCATTTTCCTTTTGTAAAGAATGATTGCCACAATTTCCTCCTCACGTCTTACTTCTCTCTTATTTATTGTCACATCCTTCCTTCATTTCTATTTCATTTTTCATTTCTTTCATGAATTTTCCTCTAATCAAACAAACAAAGGAAAAAAAACATTAAATCAATGTTTTCCATTAAAAATTATTTTTCCTAGAAAATGATTTTCGATGAAATTTGTTATCTTTCGAAACATACCCAGCCTAAATTTAATTTTTTTTTCCATTTTTGGAAGCGCAATACATAGTTAGTTTAGTGGCAKAAATTTAGGTGCATCTGATTTACATTAAGTATATTGTAATCCAAAGTAGAGAGACGTTTGTGGTCAATATAATAGCTCTTGTTTATTGTTAATTACTAAATCCATATAAAGAGTATGAGATCAGAGGTTACAGTATTGAACAAAGGAATCATTATAATCTGGTGCACCAGACGTACCGAAT
>SNQN01003991.1:15483-55613 GCA_008642245.1 Bassia scoparia
AGAACACCCAACAACAAGTATAAACCAATACTTATCCAAGAACAAGCAATCAACAAGAGCAACAAGTAAATTTAAGAGGAAATTTAAGAGATTTAATAAGACAGAGTTACCGTGGGAAACCCGAGAACCGGGAGAAAAACCCACCCTTAGCACCTTGATTATTGATGAATGAAGAACAAACTCATACACAAGCTCCAATTGAATAAATTGYAGAGCTAACCTCAAAATCTATGCTTAAACTAGTGTTTTAGGTTTTGAGAGTGTTTGAGAGAGATATTTAGTGTTTGTGATACAACTGATCAAATGAGAAAAGCAAAAGAAGGATATTTATACAAGCACCGCTACACCGCTAAAAACAGAGCATAACTCGCAAGGGAACAGAGAGAAATGGCGCCGCGCCACCAGGATGGCGCCACGCCACAGTGCCACTACTCCAGGTTGAGTTTCTAGCTTGCTTTCAGAACCATATGGCGCCTCGCCACTGACCTGGCACCCCGCCACTGACTTGGCGCCCCGCCATCTGTAGCACAACACCTCTTCTACTCTTATACTCATCTCCACACCATTTTTACCTTTCACAAAGCTCGGTCAAGGTTCGGCTTGATGAGGCTCGGCTTGAGCTCGAGCTCGGCTCGTGAATAAACGAGACGATACGCAAGCTATGCTAGGCTCGGCTCGAAAGCTCGCGAGTCGACTCGAATAATTTATTTATTATGAATAGTATAATTATTTTATATATTTAAACTTTAACTGTATAAAAAATAATTTTTTAAAAAACAAATCCTTCACATTAACTAAGGCCCAATTCCAAGCCCATAAACAATGATTACTTGTGTGTTAATCTTATTTGGTTTAAATTGTTTAAAACTTTGTAATTGTGTGATGAAATATTTGCAAGACTATGTAATTTGGCTTTATGTTTGATACTCCGTATTTATTTGGATTTTGTATAATAGTTTGTTAGAAATTGAAAGTTGAAACTTGAACATTAGAAGATTTAAAAGTTAGAATCATTGAAAACTAGTTAAACAAGCTTTTAAACAAGCCTTTAACCAAGCCCATAACCAAGCTTTTGAATGAGCTCGAGCGTCGAGCTTCGAGCTCGAGCCGTGCTCACATTTCGAGCTAATGAGCTCGAGCCGAGTCCAAAAATTGAGGATCGACGAGCTTTGAGCCCAAACTCACGAGCTCAAGCTTAGCCTAGCAAAGCTCGGTCTCGTCTCGACTCGTTAACAGCCCTAAGTATAGTAGTAATCTGTAATATTTGTAATATATCACTAAATCATGTCAGATCAGTGTTATCTAATTTATTAATGAACACATGATGTAAAACACTTCTTTTGTGAGTATAAGAATTATAGAGTATATATAAATATTATTTAAAATCGAAAATTGAATTGCTCGGGCAATAAACTAGTACTTAATTAAAGAAAAACAATATTCTTATTTGTCATAATATTTTTTTACTTTATTTAATTTGTTTGTGTGTGGATAAGTACTCTATACAAATTAGCAAAAAGGATTTTTACGTGTTGTAGGAAACAAGTATAAACCGATGACTGTTGTGGCAAATTGAGTTGGGAAAAAAAAAACAAAAATGGAGAGAGAAGTGCGCAGTTTTTTTTAGGCTAAATACAATTACAGAATAAGTTAAGGCTGCGCGAGTCAGGTGACGAGTGTAAATAGCATTTGACAATACAAGCTAGTAAGTAATCAAGTTTGATTTGTTTTGGTAAGCAACCAATTAAACAATTAATAAGGATGAATTTTGAACTAGTTTATTTGACTATAAAAGGCTGTACGCATAGCTCAAGAAATCAAATGAACATTGACTTACGGTGGTTGTCGCAGTTGATTTCGATATCAGGAATGTGTTTGATAAAAACAGATGGAATTTCACTTGCAAATTACAATAATGACCCTCACTATATGATAACTTTGTCGTCGTTGATTCGGATATAAGGAATGTGTTTGATGTTGGGCCAATCACGTCCTTTCTTCTCTCGGCACCTTTCTTCCAGCTTCGGGCATCCCCTTATCTCCAAACTACGAAGTGACGGAGGCAGCCCTACTTTTGGGAGACACTGCAGTTTTGGGCATCCACTTATCTCCAATTCCCGAAGAGAAGAGAGGGTTTTAAGGGCCTCCCCATTCAGCCTTTTCAGATCCGGAAAATCAACTAACCAGAGGTGGGTGATGGAAGTGGGCAAAGGAACCTCGTTGTCCGGAAAGTATTCTCCGCTGTAGCCGTTTAACCACAGTGTTGTCAAACAGGAAAACATGAGTAAACTCCTACAATTCATGTGTGGTGTTATCGTCTTGCGGTAGTCACCTATGCTAAGTTCTTGTAGCCTGGACGGTAAACCTTCTCCATCTGCAACTCCACTCAACAACCACAGCGGATTCACTTTCTCACACTCTCTAATATTCAAATGTCGGAGGTTGGGAGCGGGTAAATCTACAACTCCTTCCTCTTCTGTTTTCCCTACCCATTTCAACTTCGGGCACTTCTGGATTAATAATTCTTCAAGAGATGTCAAATTGATGAGGTCATCATCAGCTCCTCTTTGGATGTACACTCTTTCAAGATCTCTATTCTCAAAAAGAGTAAGATCGCGTAGCTTTGGGAAGCCACCTAAGGGGAATGATATCAATGGACCACTCATTATTGCTAAGAAATCAAGAGCAGAGTAACGTTCCATCCTCTCTGCCGGGATTGGAAACTCCCAACTCTCACACCTTTCCACCCAAAGTGACTGCAATGAAGTGGGCAGGGTATCCTCCGGACCCGATTTAAGACAAGGACAACTGGATAGTGTAATCCTAACAAGATGATTGTTGAGGAGGTCCATCTCTTTAGGTAAGGACTCCAGAATTTTACAGTCACTTATAAAAAGGGACCGGAGGTTACATGGCAATGCCACGTTGTCTAGTGACTTCAGTTTATCACAATCTGTTAACTGCAGAGTTTCGAGACAAGAGAGCATGCTTACTTCAGGGGGTAACCTCACCAGCTGTTGCAATTTATTCAGTATTAACTCTGTAATTGAAGCAAGTTGAGACGGATTCCCCAATGCTCTCTGGTTGGATACTGATTGCGATTCGTGATTCGTGGAAGATAGCTGCAACACCGAGCTTTCCAGCCTATCACATCTCTCAATATCCAGTCTCTTGAGTGAGAGTACATTGACAGGCAAAGCACCTTCTAATATAGTGCAATCCCATAATGTAAGGCTTTCGAGACGTGGAAAGGGAAGTCTACCTTCTATTTCATGGCCCGACCAACTTTTCCAATTTTTCATCCCAATGAATTCTAGTGTGCGTAGGGCCGAAAATGAAGCCTCGACACTTGAACCATCAATGTAGTAGAACTCAGACCCAATTGTTGTTATATTGTCCATTCCCCTAATTTCAAGGGAACTAAGAGATGAAAGTTGTCCAAGTGGTGGCAAACAATAGCAATACTTACAACCTATGAGCCGCAGACTGACTAACTTTTTGTACAATGAACACTGGGTGTTTAATAACCAACTTGGAAATCGAGTGCCAAGATAGTTTTGTATGGTAAGCCTTTCCAAATTTGTGTGTGGCTTTAGATTCTCTAGCACTCGTCTTCCCTTCTCTGAATCATCAATATCAGTTTCATCAAATTCAAGTGCCAACTCATTGACGTACTCTCTACAACTCATGTTAGCTTTTGAAGCATCAACAGGGGAAGAGACATTTTGTAAACACCGAAGAGCAAGTTTTCCACGGATGTGATNTTTCCAAATTAATTAGGACTACGAAGTGTAATGTCTTTGCTTTCTAAGTTTCCAAATTCCCTCTTCCTTGGTTGCTTTCCTTCACTCCCACCAATAATATTACTAGCATCCAAAAGATCTCACCACCTTAATTTCCACAATTATGCACTCTTTTATAACTGTATTTGGCACCACAATTACCACAATTTGTAGTCCAAGCGATGTCTTTTGAGTTTTGAGATTACCATTGATCAACATGATTACTTGAATATACACTTGACCATCTTAAAATGCCCATAATATAAATGCACCATAGCACGATGACCGGACGACGCACGCACCATTTACCGTATTGCAACAGATCAAGGTGCACAATCTACACACCAAATTGCAAGTTTGCACGGACCAAAGTGCACAAATGCACACGACACATCTAACAATACTTGGGCACCCAAAATTGCATCTATCATTTTCTTGCTTAGCTTGTGTGGTCATGACTCATGAGTACTGCAAGCAAATGCGTCCACTCACAAGGGAATTTTAAACTATTCATTATTTAAAAATTCATACCAATATCATAAACCTCTTTTCTAAATCAAAACAACTTCAACAAAAACACTAACATGTGAAATGCTGATAAACCATAATCAATGTTTATGGAATATGATTCGGGTTGATTTATGCCCAAATGAAAAGCAATCACAAAAATGAACTCGGAAAGGGTGATCCTGGTTCTCGCACAAAACACTACTTATATTATTATACAAGGTACACTACTAGTTACTGCCATCACACAAGATATATACATACAAGTCTACAATAATACCAACCAGGACCCTACATCACAATTACACCTTATTAAACACAACATAGATACCCAAGTCTTTTAACACATGTTTGATACTATAGCTGCTAAATTTTTTAGTAACCTAAACAACAGAAATTGAATGGCCTCAAGGCCCTCAACATAGGAGTGATGGCCGGCTCCACACGATCGAAGTACATAGAAGCGCGCTCCTTAGACAGATCACCCTAATTACTCCCGCCTTCAGATCACCCTAGGATTGAAATGTAACCACAATCGATCTCCAAAGTACAAGCTATAAATTGCTTTCACGCGGGCTGTTTCAAACACCATAAACCAATGAATCATAAAGATGATACAAGCAGTTAACAAAATGACAAGCAATCAGTAATCCATTTGACAAGCAACTAAGCAAGTCATACTGTCATAGCTTAGCAATAATCTACCATTCCACTTTTTAAAATCCTTAGGAAATTAAACGACCCATGGACATAGTAGTAATCTGTAATATTTGCAATATATCACTAAATCATGTCAGATCAGTGTTATCTTATTTGATAATGAACACATGATGTAAAACACTTCTTTTGTGAGTATAAGAATTATAGAGTATATATAAATATTATTTAAAATCGAGAATTGAATTGCTCGGGCAATAATCTAGTACTTAATTAAAGAAAAACAATATTCTTATTTGTCATAATATATTTTTTTTACTTTATTTAATTTGTTTGTGTGTGGATAAGTACTCTATACAAATTAGCAAAAAGGATTTTTATAGGTTACAATTTGCAAATTACGTGTTGTAGGAAACAAGTATAAACCGATGACTGTTGTTGCAAATTGAGTTGGGAAAAACAAAAATGAGAGAGAAGTGAGCAGTTCTTTTTAGGCTAAATACAATTACAGAATAAGTTATTTATGATAAAAAGAGATGGAATTTCACTTACAATACAAATAATGACCCTCACAATATGATAACTTTGTCGAAGTTCATTTCGATATGAGGAATGTGTTTGATGTTGGGCCAATCACGTCCTTTCTTCTCTCGGCACCTTTCTTCCAGCTTTGGGCATCCATGTATATCCAATTTACCAAGTGACGGAGGCAGCCCTACTTTTGGGAGACAATGCAGTTTTGGACATCCATTTATAAACAGAACACCAAGTGAGGGAGGCAGCCCGACTTCCGGCAGACACTCCAGATTTAGAAAATTAGAGATCCCTAATTCCCGAAGAGAAGATAGGGTTTTAAGGGCCTCCCCATTCAGCCTTTTCAGATCCGGAAAATCAAATAACCAGAGGCAGGTGATGGAAGTGGGCAAAGGAACCTCGTTGTCCGGAAAGTATTCTCCGCTGTAGCCGTATAAGTTCAGTCTTCTCAAACAGGAAAACATGAGTAAACTCCTACAATTCATGTGTGGTGTTATCGTCTTGCGGTAGTCATCTATATGGAGTTCTTGTAGCCTGGACGGTAAACCTTCTCCATCTGCAACTCCACTCAATAACCACAGCGGATTCACTTTCTCACACTCTGTAATACACAATCGTCGGAGGTTGGGAGCGGGTAAATCTACAACTCCTTCCTCTTCTGTTTTCCCTACCCATTTCAACTTCGGGCAATCCAAGATTAATAATTCTTCAAGAGATGTCAAATTGATGAGGTCATCATCAGCTCCTCTTTGGATGTACACTCTTTCAAGATCTCTATTCTTCCTAAGAACAAGATCGCGTAGCTTTGGGAAGCCACCTAAGGGGAATGATATCAATGGACCACCTTTTATTATTAAGGAATCGAGAGCAGAGTACCGTTCCATCCTCTCTGTCAGGATCGGAAACTCCCAACTCTCACATGAATCAACATGAAGATACTGCAATGAAGTTGGCAGGGTATCCTCCGGACCCGATTTAAGACACGGACAACTCCATAGTCTAATCGTAACAAGATGATTGTTGAGGAGGTCCATCTCTTTAGGTAAGGACTCCAGAATTTACCGTTCTTCATATGTCAAGTCCCGAAAGGTACATTGGCAATTCACGTTGTCTATGACTTAAGGTTATGACGTTTCCTGTTATACCAGATTTTCGAGACAAAGAGCATGCTTACTCAGGTAACCTTCCCACTGTTTGCATTATACAAGTTTAACTCTGTAATAAGCAATTGGAACGGATTCCTCATGCTCTCTATGTTGCGATATGATTTGCGATTCGTATTCGTGGAGATAGCTGCCAACCTGAGCTTCCAGCCTATCAACAATCTCTCGAATATTCAAATTTTTGAACCGTACATACATTGACAGGCCAAATCACCTTCTAATATAGTGCAATCCCATAAATGTAAGCTTCGAGACGTGGAAGAGGAAGTCTACCTTTTCTATTCCATGGCCGACCCGACTTTTTCCAATTGTCATCCCACTAAAATTTAGGTTGGTGACCGAAAATGGAGCCTCACACTGTGAAACCATCAGGTAGGTAGAACTTCAGAACCCATTGCTGTTATATTGCCCATTCCCTAATTTCAAGGGAACTGAAGAGATGAAGTTTCAGTAGGGAAACCAATAGCAATAACTTACAACTATTAGCCGCAGATGACTAACTTTTCGTCAATGAACCACTGTTGTTTAATACCCAACTTGAAATCGAGTGCAAGATATTTGTATGGTAAGCCTTTCCAATTTGTTGTGCTTTAGATTCTCTAGCACTCTCGTCTTCCCTTTGCTGATCATCATTATCTTTTTCATTGAATTCAAGGCCAAACTTCAGTGAAGTACTCTCTTACAACTCCACTGAGCTTTCAAAAAGCATCACTTGGACCAATACATTGTTGCCAAATGTTAAGAGCAAGTTTGCCGCGAATCTGCACCAAATCCACTTAATTGTTCTATACCCATGTCCAGAATTCCTTGCTCACAACAAAACCCACTCAAAGTTTGTAGCAAGTTAAACTTAACCAATATGTTTAGGCATTGATTTAAGTGATTGGTGTCGCTACGAGGTCTAGATGGCGCAATACACAGCCGACAAGTGCTTCGCAATCGTTAAGACATTCCCAGCGGTTACAACAAGCAGAGTTTGTAATGCCAAGATGCTACTGACCTGTAATTCTCTAATCCACGTTCGAAGACATTCTAAGAGCGAAAGCTGAATTAATTCACCAATTGATCCGGTACGATTGGACATTGAATATCCAGTGAGAGACAACACGTGGCAATACATGAAATGAGGATCATTTAGTAGGAATTTTATCACTCAATTTACATTGTAACTTCCAACTATATTTTGCAGTGAATAAAAATTCTTAAATACTTCGAACGGTTTTCATGGAGGCCTTCAATCATTGATGGATTTTTCAACATATTCTTGAGAAGAAAAGTGGTCGAGACCTTCTATTGACTGTGATGCTTTTTCCTTTATCCTCTAACCTTCAAAAAAATTCACCAGAGACAGCTTCTGCTAGATCATGCATAAGGTCATGCATGACAACAAAATTTCCCGATCCCTCAAAAAAAGAACGAGATAGCAACTGATTCAAATAGTGCTCTCCTATGTCTTCTATTCTTCGCCCACTATCACTTGCYTTCACAAAATTTTCAGCCWTCCACAAAAGCACCAAAGTTTTCCTRTCAAACTCATAACCYTTGGGGAAAATGGCACAGTAAGAAAAGCACCGTTTTAAATGCGAAGGCAGGTGATGATAGCTAAGCATCAAAACAGGAGCAACACTGCCTTTGTTGTCAAGCAATTCCCACATAGGACTCTGCAAAATCTCTTCCCATTCGTTGTCGTCTTTAGGCCACAATAAGCCTCCAATGGCCTTGATGGCTAGGGGCAGGCCTTGACACCTGAGAACAATTTCTCTACCAATTTCCTGTTTGCGGGGATTGGATTCCAAATTTTGATTTGCAGATGCAGCATGTTTTGAAAATAGCGACCAACCATCTTCGTCAGACAAGCCCTTCAGACGGATAACATGAGTTGTATGCATGATCTTTGCTACCTCATTATGTCTTGTCGTGACTAWGAATTTGCTTCCATCTGCTCCATAACTGAGTGGAGTGCGCAAGTATTCCCATTCTTTAGGATTCTCATTCCAGACATCATCCAAAACAAGAAAAAATCTTTTGCCTCCTAACTTTTCAATCAACTTACCATGAAGAGATTGCAAATCATCTMGAGARYYGTCRTATTGGTCGTTWGTAATGCTCCTAATAATCGATTTGATGATTTGAGATACATTGAACTGCTGAGAAACATGAACCCAAGCCTTCARATAATCAAAGGCTTCAAAKCTTTCGTGATTGTATACATACTGAGCAAGTGTAGTCTTACCCATGCCACCCATTCCAACAATGGCAACACCAGTTACTCCACTATTCTTAWTCCCATCAGCTTCCTCGGGGAAAAGGAACTCGAGTAGTTCCTCCTTCTCCTTTTCCCTGCCAAACACCACTTCATCTTTTGGAACATAAGAGGATGTCATGTTGTCAGGATTCTTATTATTAAMTGTCATGTTGACATCAGCAGACCCTTCTCTTAGATTCAGAACAACAGAGTGTTTCAGCATGCCCTCTAGTTGGCAGACAACCTCASTGATCTCTGAATTAACAGAAGAAGCAAAAGAAGAAGAGCTGCTAAAACAAGGGATCAAGTTTGGTACACATCCTACCTTTTTAGRTGACTGCTGATCCATGGAGSACCGCAAAGCTTCAGTMGCGATCTGATCTGCAATTTCTTCAGCTCGATAAAATAGRTGTTTGAGRTCGCTGAGCCATTCTTTGACATTGGTGTCATCATTCTGCTTCTTTTCAGCATCAGCAAGCACCTTTCCTGCCAGATTCATCTGATTCTTGAGCTCCTGAACAAGGGACTGATCGAGTTTCGAGGACTTGAAAAAGTTAACAACTTGTTCGGAGGCAAGTCTTTCAAACACTACACCAAGCACAGCACCAAGAATCGTCTCGGCCATGATACGATCGAGTAGTAGATCAGGCAGTTWAGGCTTTTGAGTTTTTGATGAACTTAATTGAACAAACAAGAGGAGTATGTAGCAAGTGGAAAGAAGAAAACACACAAATTAAAGATGGAGAATTATTGGATAGAGAAGAAAATTATAATGATGGAAGACTTTTAATTGACTATGCCAATTCATTGGGGCCAATTCATTTGTCCGTGTTTTTGGATGAAGTTGTATTGAAATTTCCTGAACCACAAGATTATATGTGAAAATTGACGAAAAATGAGATTTTTTTTTTTTTTTTAACCGTTGGCAACATCAAAACAGATTCCTAACGAGTTTTGGGAGTTCTACAATGGCGATCCGTTGTTGTTCGAAAACCGGTGTAGAGATGCTTCACAAGATAATATGATCATGGAAAATGACTGAAATACAAATTTGGTTAAGCGTAGTTGGGTGAGGTTTAGGACTTTAACGTTAGGCATACCAACAATTAGAACTTACAGTATTTCCTTTCAAGGTTATGCATGCAATGGCTATAGTTTAATGCCTTAGTTAATATCATAACATAACAACAATAATAATACAACATAAATCTTAATAATTTAATATATACGAAGTATATATATAGTATTTGTCCAAAGAATAGTCTATTAGTATGAAAAATAATGGGAAAAATTGAAAAGTGATAAGAAAGTGAGTAAAGTATTATTTATTTATTTTTTGATGTATGTGAGCCACAAGGGCGGGTAATATTTATAACGGGGAGGGGGGAATATGAGGATTTGAACCCTTGACCTCAAGGATCAAAGGTGGAGTTGGAGCCACTGCTCCAAACCCTTTCCTCATTGAGTAAAGTATTATTAAGTATGCAATGACTTGATGAAGGTAAAGAAAATGGAAGGAAAACATATTTAACATGTTTGAATAAAGACGATTTTTCATTATTAAGAAAGTATTTTACTCTTAACTTTAATACGAAGTATATCCTATTGAAGAGACCTTTACAGCTAGTTTGACCATAAGTTTTAAGAGTTATTAGTGGGGTATCATTGTCTTTTTGCGAGCAAATCAAAGGATGAACCGAGGAAGTATTTAAAATTTATAAAGTGATGACGTGACATGAGAATAAACCTCTAAAGGGTTTGTTATATTGTTATTACAGTTAATGGCAACTCATAATAATTTAAACCTCGTTTATAAACATCTTCGTTAAATCAATGTAAATTAAACATTGAATTACAAGTAACCGCCGAAAAGGGTGAAGAACATAATGATGATCCTGTTATTTCTCACACAAAACCTTACTTAAASAAGGTACATTATTACAATCACAGCAAGATACCACAAGTCTACAATCACCAAGACCCTAGCAGTCACCCTACCATACAATTACACCTTATTAAACAACAACACAGATAAACCAGTCATTCTCATTCAGCACTTGTTTGATACTACTACTCCTAAACTAGTCAGTAAAATTAGGGATTGTTCCTTCAGGGAGAGTAGCCTTAGCAGCAGGCGCGGCCTCAACGTCAGGGTGAGGCTGCACCGGAGTGCATAGAAGCTCCTTAGGCAGATCACCCTTAATTCCCTTCAAATAAAACGTGTAGAATATCTTGAAGGGGTACACAATCTGCTGCAGTTTCACCTGTCCATAAGCTCCCTCGAAAATCCCTGCACCGCCCGTTATGGTCAAGTATGACTCGCCATACGTTAAGTAAGGGCCTTGGATTGAAAGGTGACCGTAATCTCCAAAGTACAAGCTATAAATCGCTTCGTATCTGTCTCCTTTCAGTTCTGGCTTGTTTTGGATCAAAATGCAGATTCCTGCTGATATTCCTAGCCTCTTTTGCAAGTCCCCAGTGTATAACTGTGTTCATAATAACATATTACAACCATAATCTGTTAATATGCTCATCTGAAAATTTTGCATAATTGTAGTTTAAATCCAGTTTGTTATTACTTATCAATGACTCATAATCCAGTTTGTAGAAAACTAATTACACTAATTGGCATGCAAGTCTTAGGTTGGCAAGTGGTAACTTATACTATTTTCACAATTATAATTCTCCAACATACTCCATTTCCTAATGAGGAAAACACTACAAATGGGTATTACTTGGGAAGTACGGATTGTAAATATTCATTTGTTGCGTTTATTTTAAAACAATGTACGTAGTTGTATAACATGTGTGATTTCATTAATCSTRTCATTGTTATCTAATTAGCTAATGCGCCATGATCTAAATGGCATTGTCARAAATCTATRTTCTCATCATTCTTGTTGTGCTAATGCTAGCTCATCATATCATTATTCTCACCTTTTGTGGTTAAAAATTTCAACTAGTCACTTATAAAAATAATTTTGGCAAATTAATTAAGTTTCCTGAGTATAATGTCAGTGTATAAATCTTGGATTGATCACATTGATGTAATATTCAAATCATTCAATRCTCTGTATTTTATTCCTTCAAGTCTCATTTAAATAATAGTCAACTAATGSATACTTATTGAGGTTGAATATTCTTAGCAGCAATATTTCATAAAAAMAATTACAGCTAATGAGCTCGAAGCTRATGTTACATCATGCACAWCAAMCCCATTATAAAATCTTTAAAACAATTAAGAACACTATATAATTTSATCAAATCACCCACTTAAAAGTGACAAAAATATGATTAAATCACAACACAAAAAATGCAGAAAAAAAGAAGAAATTAATACCTTGTTAGTGAAAGGTATCAAATCACCAAGTGAGAAAACTTGCTTTTGGCTWAGCTTMAGGACTGCAGGACTGCCACGATCGCGCTCATTCAG
This sequence comes from Bassia scoparia, assembly GCA_008642245.1. Taxonomy (NCBI): domain Eukaryota; kingdom Viridiplantae; phylum Streptophyta; class Magnoliopsida; order Caryophyllales; family Amaranthaceae; genus Bassia; species Bassia scoparia. The sequence goes on from SNQN01003991.1 coordinate 27,805, forward strand.
TTCATAAACACTGAATTCATGAACTTTGACAGCTGCAAAAAATCACCMAGWATCAAAGATTAATACTTTATATAATAAAATACAAGTTCCAAGATTTAATTACAAGTAAAATCAATCAAAAAGAAGTGGGTTGACTTACTTTCTGAAGGATCAGAGGAGCTTCTGCAAGTGAAAGATCTGGTGGGTAGTTGCTGAGTAGTGTTAATTTTCAGTGATTTGGTGAAAGATTGCTCAGAAGAAGATTTGAACCCAATTTGACCAAATCTAAGAGAAGGAAATGCAAGAGATTTCTGAATTTGGGAGTTTCTCAGAGATGATGAAATGGTGTTGGATAAAAAGGAGGATGAAGCAGCCATGATCAATAACACAAGTGATTAAAGTTTGAAACTTTGAAAGAAAGAAAAAGTTTTGAGAGAGAAAGTTTTGTAAGTGACTAAAAAGCAGTGATTTTGATGATGAAGGAAGACAAGAAAGTGGGATGTATAAATAGAGTAGCAGAAAAGTGGAGATGTGAAAAAAGGAAGTGACTGTTATAATTTTAGTGTTTAAATTTTTGGGTGTAATAATTAGTGATTATTGTAAAAGGGGCATATGATATTGATGATTGTTGTGAGAAGGAAGATGCTGTTTTGCACAAAATCAATGAAATACTGTTTAAATAGAGGCAAAATGAGGCAGGTGTTGGGTAATTCCATCATGGTCAGAGTCCACTAAATACTATACAATGTGGTCTGTGGTCTGTTATGGGTTGTATAATGACATATTTTAAGTGTGCAACAAAAAAACATGTTGAAAATCTATTTGAATATACTCCTAGAACTAGAGTCGAGTACCACTTCTTGGGGTCCCTCGCACCGGCCAATCAAATTGTGAACACATGTACATCCCTATTGGTTTTGCAGCTCAATTCCGGATTCTGCTCAATAGCGTATCTTGTGAATTTCTCGAAATTTTAGGGGTACTCGATGAAATTTCCTTTTGTGTTATAAGCGAGTATGTAGTAAATTAGGTTACATGTCACGTGTCAAATTTTAAAGATCGGGTCGAATAATAAGCTATCAACTTTCTATTGTTAAATTTATGTTTTGTTTTGATTCTTGTTACTCAATGTAATATCATTTCAAGCTTTCAATTACAAAAGCAGTCAAACAATTACCAATGTTTTTATATTAGGAAGAGTCTATCATAGTATGAAAGTGTTTGTCCACAAAGATTATCAGAAGTCAAACATAGGCTGGTTATACACAAAAACACATCCGTATCAACAACAAACATACGTAAGAAATCAGCATCACATAAAACTTTGACCTGATTTTTAAGGACAAGGATGACGGTTATATTTATGTAGTGCCATTTACTACATATATAATTGATGTTCATACATCAAATATTCAAATTCATACGAAAAACAGGGTAATTGGCCGTACACCTTATGGCCTGTTCGGTAATCTCTAACAATTCTCCTTCAGTGAGGCTACAAACAAAGCCTATACAGTTGAGATACATATAAGAATACAATTGATTAATTGAAGGCCTGCCCAAGAATCCTCTAGCACCTACGGAGTACTTGTCTAAGCGCTATTTCAGCAACTCTACATCAAGCATCTTATCAATGTATCTCCATGTGTTCAATTCCTTAATGTAACTTTTCAATTTCCTATTACATGAATTGACTTTCACTAATATGCTCTCTAATTGGTGTTGCTACAAAAAAACACATCCACTAGCTAGGCATTGCAAATGTAGGTAGTTTGAAGAACACGATGAATCAATTTGACGATGAAGTGTGGTCGCCACTGTGTCAATTGTGAATCAAGATGATATATCTTTGCCAAAAAGATTAGCAATTCCTTTAGCAGGATCTCCTTGTTTGACAAGAGACTCCCCTACCAAGACCTGCAAAGATACAGAAATTTTATTCACATTTTAAAACAACATACCCTGTAAATTGCTTCATTTGTCTGTTTAATTGGGAAGAGAATGTCACACATCAGACTTATTAAAGGTGCTAAGCTAAGTTGAGAGTTGACCTGTTAATACAACTATACAAGGTGGTTCATGCTTCAAAAATCTGTTCGGCAAAATGTCCTTATATACCCTAGGCTTGTAGCTTCTCATGAGTGCTTCACAAGTCCATATGGTTTTAGCAAAACAAAACACACATGATTACCTTATTCCAACAGCAATTGCCATAATTTCAACAAGTCACTACTAGCCAAATTAAACAGAATTTACCCAATTTCTGTTTCCTTTACGTTGTTTATGCGTGTGTGTGTGTGTGTTTCTCTATGTGCGCCTGCGTGTTGTTGTTGTGTCTGTGGGTGGATGGGTGGGGAATGGGGGAAGATTAGGGGAATCTCCAGTCACCAAACACTCCGTAAATATTTCTCATTTAAAAACAAAAGGCTTTGTAAGAAAATTCCAGGAAATCATGCTGCTTAAAAAAGGTATTGTCTCAAAATTCTTAAATAAATTTTTACAGAAAACTAACCGCTTTCACACCAGCCTCTTGAACATAACTAATATCATCAGGTGTAAATAAGCCAGACTCTCCAACCACCTGAAATCAACATAGYTGACATAGGTGAAAACAATAACCACTGAGGAGAAGAATCACTAATCAACCAAAGCCTTAGTCCCATAATTGAAAAGAATCATTAATGTGGAAAAAAACAGAGAGAAGCAAGGAAAGTGTCAAGACATGAGGGTAGAGAATTAATAACTTACGATGATATCTTTCTGATTGAGAATATCCAAGCGTCTTCTATCAAGAAGCTTCCTGGTGTTGCTAATGTCAACCTTAAATGTCTCTGAAAAACACAAGTCAAGTATGTAACAGCATTAAAATGTCAAAACACACCTGATTATAGATCATTCTATGCAATTCAATAATAAAAGAAAATAAATCAATTCATTAACTACAGAAGTTGGAAAGTTACCAAGGTCACGATTATTGATCCCAATAAGTTCAATCCCATCGATTCCAAGCACACGATCCATTTCTATTTCATCATGCACCTRGAAGGCAAAGGCATGATTAAAGGGACTAAGGGAGTACTTCATGCAATTGTTGTAGAAAAGTCATTTGAAATCTTTTGAAGTTTACAACAAAAGGAGCTACCAATCAAATATCAAATAAAGCATAATTTTCATGAACAAAATCATTATTATATAGGTGAGGGTCGAGGGAGAAGCTATGGTATCCCCCTACTTAATAACAACCTTACCCCCAAATAAGAATATTACTCAACACACGCTAATAATATTCAAATAACTTTCCAAACCAAGTTTCTAATCAGTTCAAAGTTATTTCACAATTCATGCAAATCATGTTTCACATTTGACTAATAAAAATAGAAAAAAAGGAAATTTTACGAAATCGAAATAATATGATTGAAATTAGATTAKAAATAAAATTGCCTAATCCATAACCAAACTCTAGGTCCATTAAAGCATCACAAGCGATTTTCTCGATTTATGAGTTCTAGATTTTTTATTAGTGACTAATAGTGTTAATTTAGTAGTCGGTAGCATGAACTTTACGTCGAAAGTGTTGGTCAATAATTTATTTATAAACTAACCAGTACCTTTCTCATAATGAGTCTAACAATTATTGACATATATTTACTCCAACTATATTGCTAAAAATTACACGAGTTTAGTAACTTATTTTCCCAATCAATCAATCAAAGCCTTAATCCCATAAGTGGGGTCGGCTACATGAACCAAAAGCGTTCATTCCGCGTAGCATCTTATTTTCTAATTATAGTTTTGATTGACTGATTGAGTTTATACATAATATAGTTTTGATTGTTCGAGTATTTTAATCACAACATAGTATAGCACAATCAGGAAGAAATGATGTTTTTAAAATGCTATAGACAACTCGTGAAAAAGGAAAGATTCAAGCATGCATTGCATGCAAAAAACGCTGGTATAACTTTACCCTGGGACAAAATTAATAGAGACAATGATCAAGTAGGACTATTGAGTAAAGATTCCAACTGTCGCACTATTCTACATACCTAGAATTTCTTTTGCTCTGGGTACAAAATTACAAATGAACTCAAAAGAGTGCCGTTTCATATTACGGTATTCGAGCATCAAAGCCAATAAGGACTTGTTCTTTTCAAATTATTCTGATGATCTCAAGTCTAAACTTACAGGACCTTATTTGAGCTTAATTAAACTTATCTGGACGGAACTGAACTGATTAGAGCTTTTTAAACCTTATTGAAACTAAGGGTCTATTTACAACTGAAAACAACTGAATTGATTAAAACTGAAATGAATTGTTTATGAAAGAAGGAAATTAGGAACTGAACTCAACTGAAAATAAGCTGAGTAGACAGGCCCTAAAACTGAACTTAAGTTAACTAATTTGGAGTCATATAAGAATAAGGTGAACAAAACAAAGCCTTAGTCTATATAGGAAGAATGTCAGTGCAATCGATATGGGACAAACAGACGGTGATAGCTTACTGCATCTAAGTTGACACATTATTCGTGGAAAAGATGATGATGCTAGTATAAAGAATTCTGCTTACAAACCTCAACCAGAGCTGTCAGCCCCAATTTCTTGCATAYTGATAGAAAGTATTTAATATCTAGATCAGGCAGAACTCCAGCTATGAGAAGAGCAGCATCTGCTCCTTTAGTGCGAGCATAATATAGTTGCCAAGCATCTACTATAAATTCTTTGCAGAGCAAAGGACACTGCAAAACCAAAGCAAGTTTGATAAACAACTCCAAATTCCAAAATAAACAAAGTTGCAGTGAAGTGGTGAACAACCCTAMACCAACCTCTATGCCAGCACTACGTATAGCCTCTAAATTCTCAAAACTCCCCTGCATCATCAATTCRAAAGCAAATCAGAAACAAATCASAAAACATAACATGAACGTTGCAGAAGAATACAGTCAGAAGTGTTCRACCTGAAAGAATTTCTCATCTGTCARAACACTAAGGCATGCAGCTCCACCTTTCTCATAGGCTTTGGCAATTTCAACCTAACAAGAAAATTGTTGTCAACATTGATCTTTGAAAAGAAAATCATCAACATTTACCAACTTCTATAATACCAGATGAAAGTTTCAGATAATTTCTGGTGTTGTCTAAAGAAACAGATACTTATCATCAACTCATACACTTTTATTTAAGTATATAGCAATTTCTCACAACCATATTGGCCTGTAATGAAACCAGTGATCACTACCAGTCTGATGAAGATCAATTTTATAGCTCATTCCTCCATGATTGAAAACAAGTCTAGTCTCATTGGGTCATAATCACAAAGTTAAAGTTTATACAGTGGAAGGTCGCTACTGGTTTTTGTGAAGTCGCATTAACACCCTAGAACATAGCACACAAGTTGTTTTAGCTAAGGCAAACCACTAAATGCCGGATATATGAAAGCACACCAGACCACCATGGCACCATGCACATAGATTTCAGGAGAAAGTGGAAAAGACTGAAAAATACAAATTAAGAAAGGGCATCCAATAACTTAGAGGGAAAAAATTCTTACTGGATYGAAGTCTGCTCTTATAATGCCTCTACTAGGTGAAGCTTTCTTAACTTCAGCAATCAAAGCAGGAAATCCTGTTCGTTGGTATGCTGCTCTTAAAGCTCCCATAAAATCTCTAGCTGGGGGAGCACCGTCAAGTGCCTTTTCCAAAGCATCAAAAGGCTGTTTCTCCTTGAACTAATAAGACAAGATGAGTAAGATTTCACTCAAATAACCCTTATTGACGAAGAAAAACCAAATTCATATACCTGAGAAACCTCAGTGTCCTTGTACCATATAATCTCCTCCAAGATGTTGCGAGGAGTGTTTGAGTTGCCCTYTATTTGAACCTCAAATGGACCATCATAACCTGACGGAGGAGCAATTGGTGGTCGTCTTCTAATAGTTATGCCTTGACTAGCAGCYAAWTCCTCTTGCAACACTCTAGCCTCCCACTCTTTAATCTTCAAATCACGCTCTTTAGCRTCACCAACAGAYGAAACTGTTGCAGACACATAGCCAGAACCAGACTGCAGAATAAACCCCAGATAAGTCAGGCTTTTCATAGCTCAAATTATGTTAAATRCTGTATATTAAGGAGTACAAATTAAACCAGCCTTGAAACCATGGCAGCACAACCATATTCTAGTTTAAAAGTAAATTTGACATTACTACTCCCTATTTACTGGTACAAACTTCAGCATGCACATTGCTCTTATATGGGCAAAAAATGCCTCCACAATTTGTAAAGTTTTCAAGTATTTCATGATAAAACTAGAAACYCTCCTCATATCAACCTTTGCATATGGCACAACTCAGGCTATTACAAAACATGAATCAAGCATGATCGACGAATCGAAACTGCGCCACTCTGACCCAAACCATGATCAACTCAACCACACCATTGCCAAAATTTCCAATTTTTCTGTTTCAATTGATCAATAAACTAACACATTCTTAACTCACAAACAATATAAAAGTAAATCAATAGCAACAATCTGTCATAAATCTCCTATCATTAATKCATGACATTGCACACAAAATTGCAGAAAACAAATAAACAATGGCATAATCGAAATCAAAAGATTAAATTAAGGGAATAAAAAAAAACCTTTTGTGCTTGAACATGGAGGGCAGCATTGAATTTGTGATCTTCCATTAAAAAGCGGCAATTTGATCTGCTAATGACAAATTGCGAGCTCAAATTGGAGGGTTTAAGAGATTGAAGCGAAACCCTAGAATCAAGTATTGAGGATTGTCGCAATGACATTACACTACATTCCATTGACAATTGGTTTAATTGAGGAGGTGATGATTTGAAGTGGACGATAATTAGGCGTTTAATCAGAGCTTTCACGTTGTTTGCTGGGAGGAAATAGGGAAGAAACGAAAATGAAGGGGAATGCCTTTTTTTTTAATTGACAAATGCTAGCAACTTAACAAGGATCATTTTTCATTTAAGAACTTTTATAGAAACTTAAATCACTCCTATTTAATTCATTAAAAGCTATTTTAAGCTACTATTTTTATATTGGGGGTTTGACGTAACGTTTTTAGATAGCGTTTAGCGTTATAACAAGATTAAAATGTTATTCCCTTAAAAAAAAAGATTAAAATGTTATTTAGTTAATTTTAACTCTGTTCGGTAGGGTATCGTTTTGATTAGAAGTTAGCGTTAAACTTACTTTTTTCAAACGCTAATAAGAGTAACGTACTAACGTTTTAGCATTTTAACGTTTTGACTAGATTAAAACGGTATTTGGTAATTAATTTTCTTCGGCAATAAATACATCCTCTACTATAATCGAACACTCATATTAGAAAATCTTTTTTTTTTTACCGCTACTTATTTGCTTTTCAGTTAACGCTACTTCTACTGCTATTATTGATGAACACACCCTTAGCTGACCATAATTATGGGACTAAGATTTTGATTGATTGACATACAAACTATGCCAACTTATCGAAAATATTAAAGTAGATTAGTTATTATACAATTAAATGGTAACCAAACTATTCGGGCATTAGACAAAACTAGTTTAGTAAAAAAAAATACTCCCTACATTACACTAAATTGTAAGAAACTTCTAAATTTCTGTAAATATATAAAATTGAAATAATTAAGTGAGGTCTTATTTGAATAGTTTATCAAAAACGCCCAAAACATAATAATAATAATAATAAATAAATAAATAAATAAATAAATAAAACCTTCATATCGAAAACCACAAACCCGCGTGCAAATATTGGATCTCGAATTTCGTAGATTTGAAATAGATTGTTAGGCGAAGATGGCAATGGGTCTTACAGTCTTACTCCCAATGGCCCCATGTAATACGAGGCGGGTCTGAATCTTAAAATGTCTAACCCATTTATAAAATTAATAATAATAATGATAAAAATAAAAATATTCTAAGGTCTATAACTCTAATACTCAACCATTTAACATCTATTCTTTAATTCATTATTCTTCTCTCATCAATTTGTACTTACTTGTAACTACATTTAGGACATCAAGTGGTCGGGTTACTAGTATTTTATTTTTAGAGAAAGAGAGAGGAAAAGAAGGTATATGTCTAGTAATTCACTCAAAAATAAAAACAAAAAAAAAAATGGAAACACTCAAAATGGAATATGGAACTCAAGCCAAAACTAATAAACATCAACATCAACATCGAACAAGGCAACTGAACCAAGACATACTAAATAGCTCAGATCATCACATGTATCCAGGCATTCAGCTCAAAGTCGGATATCTGCACTTACAAAGACTACAATCACTGCATTACCATTAATGACTATTTGGGACAAATTGAGAGTTTCATTACTGCCTCATTTGCTAACGCTGTGCTATATACAACAAATGCCAAGAAGGCTGGAAATCTGAAACTACTTATTGATAACAAGCMCAGCTGTGACTCCAGACATCCGATTGGTTATAACACGGAAAACCAATCGAAAGGTTAAAAGGAGGGAGAGAGAGGAGGAAAAACTCTATCGCTGTCTTCATCATGCCAACAATGTGTCAATGTTTCTACCTTCCTTTACATTGCCTCTGTCCCAGAATAATTGCAACATTACCATTTCTGTATGTCAGAAAATGATAGCTTCTCTTTGTATGGTAAAGTTTCAGTAATAATTTAATGTACCATTGAACCCGACATTTATACAACTCGCTAAAGCGGCTCAAACACAGTTCGACGTTCTAAGAGCTCTGATAATACACTTCTCATTTTATCAACAGAAACAGGCTTCAATATGCAACCATCCATACCAACCCTGATACAACTTTCCCGGGTATTCCTATCAGGACTTCCAGTAAGTGCCACAATTAATGGCTTCTCATGGCGCTTTGAAAACCTTTTTCGTATCTGCACAGCAACTTCAAAGCCATCAGACCCAGGCATGCACAAATCAAGGAAAATGACCTTGTATTCTCGAGACACGACCGACAAGCACTCATCACTGGTCGCTACAGTTGTGACATCACATCCAAGGTGCATCAAAAGTCCTTTTGTCACAGTTCTGCTAACCCTGCGGAATTTTCAACAATCACCAAGGTATACTTTAGTTTGCAAGTCTAATTGRTCAATCATGCATCAAGCTGAAGATCACTTCCAAGATAAAATACCAAAAGAAATTTCGATGCAAATTGGGGAAACACAATATCCAGATACTGGTATGAAATTTATAGATGACTCCCAAGTCCCAACATACAAGGAAAACTTATCATGTCACACCAAGATCTTCTTTACATCTTTAATTGATTTATTAAAAAAGCTGTCAATGTATTCGTTAGTTTCAAATCCCAAGTCCACACTACAATGATCAGAATCTAGCGTTGTTATAGACATGGTCAGTTAAATATAAAAAAGGCAGTGATAAATTGCTAATTTCATCCTGTTCTTTAGTAAACCCAATTGCCGTTCAATTTACATATTGTAGTGGTTCAAATGCTATACAAGCAAAAGCTAAATTTGCTTGGTATCCTTGCAAAATGGTGATGGCAATTATCCTAAAAGGTTGTGAGGATTGTTGAAGCAGCAAGCAAACGATTATTCCGGGCAAAAGCCTGGATAGATCTGATTTTGATCCATAATTATCATCATCATCAACAACAACAAAAAGAGAGAGAGAGGAAAAACTCCACTGGCCATGTGTCAGCAACTCATRAAGCTTGCTCACTAACCATTATGACAGAGTGCCAAAAAGATTCCCTATAAAGCACAATGGATGCATAGATCTTATATTAGCTAATTTGAACCATTATGAACTTATATAATGGCCTAAAGATTCTTATAACAAAACATCTGCTCAATGCTTGTTGATTGTAGTAGTATTTATAATTTGTGCCTCAAGCCCTCAAGTCTAAAGAATTATAGCACTACAGAAGTCTCTATGGTGGTTATTATGTAATCTGAAATTTTAACACTGCATTACTACTTTAAGCCTTTAAAGTTCCTGTGCTTTGAACTTTTGCCTTACACACAAGCATATGCACACACACACATCTGAATCACATGCACATAAACAAACAAAACTAAGAGCAACCCTTTTATTAAGATARAACCCTTTATTGGCTGTTTTAGCCTTCCACTTTCCAATAAAGAATCTGTTCTAGGTCATCGCATGGAGTTATAGAATGATTTTCATTCACTCACTGTCTGTACGACTGTACTTTCCCGTAGAGAATTTTTAAAGCACACAATCAATATCATCGTGCATTGAGCTTTCTTAGCATTGTCAAGGTATTCCCTCTTTCCATATGACTTGTCCTCTTAAACCTAGTGACTTGAATTAGATGTTTATAGGTTTCTTAATACTGAGCATTGTTTTATCAAATTTATTCTTTATATTTGTGTTTTCAGTAGAAAAATCTCTAACACTGCAATAAACACACAAGTTTTAAATGTTTTATAATAACGATGCAGTAATTTGAGGCTCCACCAGTGCACAAAGCAGTCAAGTGGACTGATGGAGTACTAGAGCAGTCAAGTGCTTCATGCCAACGAACGGAAGCATTCTTGATTTTGAAAACCTAGATGGGGCTGGGTATCACTGTTGGGAATCAATGTTACTCTTGTTAATCTGATAAGGAGWACGGACGAGTAACTACAATCGAAGGTTAACTTTGTCACACGTCAAAGTTCTATCAAGTCTAACTAAAAGTGTTGAAATTACACCTACATTAACAAACTCTCAAAAACCTTCAGGCACGATTGAGCAATAATAATGGTTCACATAAGTAAAGATTTTGAGTTTAAGACTTTAAGGTAAGTACAAAAGAAAAGACTGAGGAATGAGGATTTAAAATAATCACACAGTAACACAATTATGACAAGCTGCATCCCATTGAGAGCACAGAGAAAATAACTTTCATTAGTACAACAATATAAACTAATAATAAGGTTAAAGGCAAATTCTCCTTGATACAAAGCCATTATACCTATATGAATATCAAATAGCATCATGTACTAAAATGGCATCTTAATTTTAATTAAAATGACTTACCATTATTTCAACCACTTGATCTCTCTGATTCTATTGAAAGTAAGCATGCAACTTACTTATCATGGTTATATCTATAACTCAGTACTTCAATATCAGCGTTTATATTGTGAACTAATTTGCACATATTACATATATACAGATCTAGCATCTCAATACCCATAACAATATAAACTAACTAGCACTTTTTTACATTGCTGCCATTGACGGTTCAACCTTCCACAAAGTAGAATGTCTAATACGGCAGTACCATGTTACCAACCCTTCTTACTTTCTAGAAACAAATTACTCTGTATTTAAGAGAGGCGGGGATAGTAAGAGAACATAAAATAAGAATATGAAAATAAAGTACTGCCAACTTACCCATTCTCATCCATAACAAGAGTTTTAAGGCCACCAAAGGTTGATTGAGTATGATTCACTGATGAATTTGGYGCAAATGKGACCACAGCTCCATTTGATCGCTCGGGACTTCCAAGTTTAACTACAAAGGTAGCAGTGCAACCCTTGCCTAGACCTTCACTTTCAATCCAAATGTTCCCTTCCATAAGATTTACAAACCTGATTCAGAAATCACCCATACCATAGAAAAATAAACACATTAGTCAAAAATAGATTAAGTGAAGATGAAAAAGAAGGAAGATATGAAATGAACTAATTGCAAAAGTTCAGTGTTAATATCATTTCATTATATTTAATTTAGAATGCCTAATGACATAGCCACTTCAAAGGAAAGGCTGAATACCTTTTGCAAATCGCAAGACCCAGTCCACTACCGCTTGAATTTCTGTTTGGAGGTGGTTGAGTTTGGGCAAATTTTGTAAAAAGCTTTGGAATGTCTTGTGGGTTGATTCCAGGCCCTGAATCCTTCACCTACACTCAAAGAAGTTAGTGCAATTGATTAAGATGTAAGAGTAAGCTCTCAAACAGATTTAGTTTGAAAAACAAAAAAAAGAAGCTAACCTGCACTTGTAAATAGTAGTGACCATCTTTTACTACTGGAATGAAATCCGAAGTCCGGGCATCTCTTAAAGATTCTGGTTTTGCAATTAGACCAGTAACCGAGACGCCTCCTTCTTTTGTAAACTTCACAGCATTACCAATAATATTCAAGAGAACTTGYAATAAGCGTTTTTCATCACCAACAGCAAACTCCGGCACATCCGTAGCCAAAGTCAATGTAATCAACAACTTTTTTACAGATGCAATGGGCTTGATCAAATTGAGGACCTGCATCAAATGATGCATCTTAAAAATAGGCAACAACACCAATAGCTCCAAACCACGTAATTATGTTAAGGCTTTATAGCACCACAGTGATAGATGTTGACCAAATTATTACACAACACAACTAGATAATAACAAAGTGAATGCTCAAACAACAAACAAGTACCAAACAAATGCCACCTGACATCAAATCTTTGATATACAATGATTGCATATTTGCATGATTCAATAAAACATATATACGGGCATCATAAGTCTCATTTACCTCTCTAAACATATTATGGAGATTGAATACTCCATTCTCCAGCTTCAGACTTCCATCTTCAAGTTTTGACAAGTCCAGCACATCATTGATCAAAGTTGCAAGAAGATTACTGCTTTTCAAAATTGCCTCAACCATTAATCGCTGCTCAGGAGTTAACTCAGTCTCTTGCAATAAGGAGGAAAGGGCTATTATTGCATGCATGGGAGTCCTCATTTCATGATTCATCACAGCCAGGAAGTCATTTCGAGCACGGATGGCAGTCTCCGCTTCTCTGCGAGCCATATCAAGTGCAACATTCTGCTCWATAAGTTGTTGCTGAGCTTTCATTGACTCTTCCAATATCGCTGCATGGGAAAGAGCAACTGCCACCTAGATAATTTAGAAAAAAATACCCTTCTTAGAGACATGAATCAACGAAGGAGAAAGTGTAATATCAAATGTTTATTTACTCTGCATTTAAACAGCAAAGGTCCTCAAAAAATACAAGAGAATGATTTCATATGTTGCAAAGACAGGAAAAAAGGACAGATGACGCTGAAGGGCAACCACTCTTTAGCCTTACTCAATGACTATCAAAGTATCAAATCAAATGCTCATTATACAAAGGGAGATGACATAAACAATTGTTACACAAAAAGAATTTATTGCGATGATTCTCTATTTATTATTACAGAAGCTGTGCACCATTGACATTTGACATTTGACATTTGACAAGTAACTTCATGTTCTAACTTCTTGTCATACCTAGTGAGACTCGGTGAAGGATCTAGCAAATTTTCTAACCGAGTGCTCTTTTTTTCAAATTCTGTACACAAAAATAATATAACAATGGTTATGGGGTTGTTTCAATTATTGTAGAGATTAAAATACTTGGATTACTCAAGGTCTAATCGTGTGATCTTTGAACTCCTAACTCATCTACTAGACACTATAATAGATTAATAGTTCAAGTGGTATTCTCAACACTTGGATATGGGTGGGACACTTGGACATTTCATTTTATGCCAAAATGAACTCAACGGAAGTTGAATCCAAAAAAGGAAAGCAAACTTCATATGGTAGTAAAGGGGAAACCTAACAAGGCGAAAAAGTTTTTTATTTTCAATAGTGATAAATTTCTAGGAAAGAGTAGAGCAACTATATAAATAGAAAGTGTGATAGGCAGGTATCACAATGAAAGATAATGAAAAACCGTAGAAAATCCACCTAATAGTTGTCACTTGTCACTTCAGATAAAACTTCACAAGGTGATTGTCCAAAATCATTATATGCTCTGGTTAAAAAGATAGTCACTTCAAATTGATTGAAAACTAAACCAATAAAGTACAACATGACTGGAAAGAAGAAAGGATATAGAAAATCAGCAGCATAATTGTTCGGTGAAAATTTTATTTTCGATAAGAACGAAGTTTGGTCTTTCGAAAGAGAAAAGAAGACTCTGCATTACCTTAACAAAGATATAAATGCTATCAGATCGCAATTGACTAATTGTGTCTCTTAGTTTTAAAAAATGATCTATAAGTAAAGCACTTGCATCACTACGAAAGTGCATCATCACCCTTATCTTCTCAGTTTCCAGCCTTGTAAATTTGTTCTTCATAGTGAGGATAGTAGTTATTGGAGAATGAATTAAAGTGGGAATATGGGATAGACAGTGATAAGTAATGAGATGTATAAGATTTCTCTCCTATATTAAGTTAAAAAACTTATTTTTCATCCCTTCTACTCAGACAAGGGCAGTAATAGGTTACACATTAGTCGTTTATCCATCCAAACCTTAAGAGCGCCAAATTATATTTCTTTTCTTTTCTGAAATCATATCCATCCCCGATCAGAACAATACTTTAACCTCTGTGCAAATTTCAGAGAAGCGTGCAGCACATCAGAGGACAGCAGAGAACAACAAAGCGTAGAAGCAGCAGCATGGGACAATAGAAACCAGTAGAGCAGTAACAAACAAGGCACAGAACATAGCAAAGCAGCATCCAGTACAGTAGAACAAGGCACCTTAATGGCTTTTGTAGTTTTATTTTCCTTGCTTCCTAGTTTATTTTTCAGGTTTTTAGTCTGTACTCTGTATTATGAACATTTTGAGGCAGGTTTTTTCTTGCTCTCTTTCAAATATAAAAGATATACTCTATATTTTCTGTAGTTTTATCACAAAATCAAAATGATCTATCAAACTATCTAAAGAGCAGACAGACCACGTACGCCAGAAGTGAAATCAAGTGATATATTTTATATTTTGACAGTAAACTTTATGGGTGTTATAACGATTCAAACAAGATCTTATACGACTATATATTTAGTTACATATTAGGAGTTTGTCAGACTATACCGGAGACTACGGTGAAAAAGGAGGCCCAATATGTGCCACACAGATTTACTAGCTGACAACAAAGAATAAACATTTAAATATTGATGTAATAAGATATAGTTGTGTAAGAACTGAAGACTAACCTAAAGTGGCAACAAAACCAATATAACCGCAAAGCCATAATTAATCACATTACGATTTCAACTCCCAATAAGAAAAGGTAATTAATCACACAATGACAAAATCTCTTTTAAATTGGAAATCTATAATTTCTACCACAATTCTAAAAGGACAGCTTTAAAAAATAAAAGAAAATATAATTAGTTGTTAACATAATTCAGCAGTATTCAAACTAAATTTAATTGTTTACGCATAGTCGCTAACTCATATTCAACTTATATTTTAGTTGTTACCCTAATTCAAGCCAGTATCTCACATACAATATTGACAACTTAAAAATGAAAAATACCATAATTAATCAGCACATAAGGACTTCGAACCCTGTTATATGGTCAGTTGGTATTCCAGTCAAGTTAACATAGACGTTAACAGAGAGACAGATAAACGTGCCCCCATACCAGACAATATATTATTCATAAATCTAATTAACCCTAACCTAATGACCAACAGATAAAATCAGCCACATCGATAATCGCAACGCGAAAAAACAGTCAAATCATAACCCCAAAGTATTGAAATTACTATCCAATTCATTATAATCTACGGCCTACAGTCTATACACTAAGTTCGTAAGTAGAAATTGTGACGCAAACCTAACTTTCTGATATACATTATATTCACCATTATCTTAAACGTTTCTAATATGACAAATACTAGCACATAGTCCACAAGTGTGATTTTATATCATAAAAAATATATATTATAACTTTGCAAGAAAGAATGCAATAATTTCCGCTGACTTCTTGAAATTTTCTAGACTTGTCATCATGTTCCATATCGCAATAGATTCTCATCCCTCCCCTATATCCATGATCCAACACCTTTTTTCTCCTAGTCACCCAGGGGCGAACGCCACTAAGGACCTAGAGATGGGAACACCGAAGTTTCCACCCCTTTGCTCTTGTTAAAAAAAAAAATCAGAGCATATTTTTTAAAAAAAATAACGCTTCTGAGGAGACCAGCTCAACAGCGAAGTAACCAAAACATAACGCTTTACTCTCTCTCTAGCTAAGTCACACTTACTCTACACCCTTCTGGCCCCTCCTCATCGAGCTCACTACCCTACTCTAGAATCTGTTCGCACATGCAAGCGGCGCAAGTATCCCGGCATCCCAATCCCTCTAATTTCGCAGGCGCGAACGCGTCCTGCTGTGCAGCTTCACGTGTGATCTCTGCTATCGGTCAGTCGAGTCTGGTCTCGTGGATTACGTAGATTGTGACTTTAGGATTATCTACTTTTTTTTCCCCTTTTCAAAATTTCAATTAGACAATACTTTTGTTAGCTTAATTAGCTACGATAGTAAATCTGTAAATGATAGTTTTAATAATTAATTGTGTATTTTTATTGTTTAATTTTGTAATTGTAATTGTATTATAAATTCAATATAAACCCTAAATCCCCTAATCTGTAAATTTAGTTAGAACTTGATTATAAACTTGCTTGCCAGTTTGTTTCTACGAGTGAAACTACGTGAGAAGCTTAAATTAATGGTGATTTGTCTTGTTCTGTGTCTACACAGTTATGAGAAAGTGCCCTCTTATGGATGATCAAACTGTTTAGATAATGAGATTGTTTGATA
This sequence comes from Bassia scoparia, assembly GCA_008642245.1. Taxonomy (NCBI): domain Eukaryota; kingdom Viridiplantae; phylum Streptophyta; class Magnoliopsida; order Caryophyllales; family Amaranthaceae; genus Bassia; species Bassia scoparia. Next base: position 44,389 of record SNQN01003991.1, read on the forward strand.
CTTTGCGTATTGCGCGTGCGAAATGACAAGAGAATTGTATCTTTAAGCTACTTTACAATCTATCCGATTAAATCGATATAAACTTGATCGATTTAAATAGAGGGTGTGAAGACGATCGAAGAGAGATGAATTTGACAGCAGCGCTTTGATTTTTAAGTTGGATATGTAATAGAACATTAGTATCCAGTCCACTGCCATTGGTCACTCTAGTTTCATCTCTATGTCCTAGTGCGTATCTTTTTATGTCGATATACATAATCCTGCCATTAAGATATCGTGTCCGCTGTGTTTAGTAAGCTCTGAATGCTGCTTAAGTAGTCCAATTCAACTGCATAACACTTACCAAAACGTCCCCCCACAACAAATCATGAACTAAGACTACGCTCAATTGCAATAAGAATCTCTTTGAGCGCAGCTCTATAGCAAGAATTCTATAAGTAGACTCCATATATAAAAAGTAATTTTCTATTTGTCCATATTTATCATGAGTCACTGTTTAGAAAAAATTGGAAAAAATTAATACTTTGTTACATGTTAAAGTAGGATTAAAATATTGAGACAGAATAACTTCTCATAAATTAGGCTCACTGCAGTTACCCAAATACAAGCACCACCACAAGTAGGCCAAACAGAGAAAGAAAGCATAGTAATAGTTAAGAGCCTGTGGAATATAGCAATACATGTCAGTAGGCTAGACTATTTGCGACATATAGCCAAGAAACAAGCCAATAGTTGATGCCAAACAATACCTGCGGATCTGTGCAACAACTTCAACAAGCTCCAATTTCATGAAGACGCCCACTGCCTGCACTCTACATATGGACGGCGGAAGCATCAAACCATCAACGCCTGAATACACCCTTTAGGTTGATAGCTCCGCCAATCAAATTAATTTAGCTCGAAAAATCAGTATAATGGAGAAGAGGCACACGCACAGCAATGACTTCTCCAGGTATGTACTTCCCTGAGATAGGCCGAATTCTAGCCACAGGACAATTTGGCGAGATTTTCACAGCACGATTGGTGCTAAACACTTGATTGACTACAGGATGYTGTATGGGGACAGTAAATCCAACAGGGTTTTGTTGATGAAGTGTATAAGAAAGCTGAAGCTCTAATCCAGTACGAGTAGGCATCCATAGAGCACACTCTTCAAGAGCCAAAGTCCTGCCCAGCTCAACAAGAGTGGTTTTAAGGATTGTATGCCGGTGAAGAGTACTTCTAATCTCATGAGTCAGCATCCTAACATGCCTCCCAGTTTCCTCTTGTGTACGGATAAGGCCCATTTCTCGGTCAAGCTCTGCAGCCTTATTTTTCAAGAACAGYTCTCTAGTTTTTACACTCAATAAATCAGGAATRATATGCACAAGCATCAATGCAGTAGCACACGAGACAACAGCAGTTAAAACCTTAGCAGAGGTCATAACTGCCTCRACTGTTTTAGTATGTATTCTAAATGTCCATAAATTTATCAGATGTGTTGCTCCACAAAGCACAATAAATGCACCAAACTGCACAAGTACCCATCTATATGGAAATACAGCAGATTTCTTAACGAAGTATATTAGTTCCAGGGGGATCGAAAAATATGCAAGGGCAATGAAAAAATCAGATATATACTGATACTTCATCAACAGATCATCCGGTGGCCATTGTGGCTCAATACAATTGCACGACTCCATCAACTACTAGTAACACGGTCAAATGCTGCTTTCCAATGCCTGTCAAAAATCCACACCCAAATGTATCAAAAATCATGAACTTCTAGCGAATTGGGTTTATAATTCAGAAGATATGTTACTGCAAGAATGCAACTCTTTAAATAACCTATGTGTAACCAACTAACCATGCCCATTATTAGACACTTATAAGTCTGACATCTAGAACATTCAATTTACTAAAAAGCATTCAAATTTTCATCCAACATTTGGACACGTACGAGTGTGTAATAAGTCTCGCCAAATACAACTACACACCTAAAACCCTAATACAAACGTTTGTCGAAAGCCACTTGCAACTAACCTTACTTTCCCTCCTCCCTTTCCTGTAGCAACCGAACTATATAGTACATTAACCAAAAAATTATTAACAAGAACCACAATCAACCCACTATTGGATAACACTGACGAAAACTTGAACTGAGTAGCTTGAATAACTATATGAAAAAATATCTATCTATTACTATATTTAATAACAAGTTTTTTTGCATAAACTGTTGACACATGGCATATACATACTATTTTCATTTAATTATTTTTAAATAATACCTAAAATTTCATTTACTCGATGAACAAATGCGATATGCTATATGGGAATAGGCGGTTTGAAAGAAAGAAAAAAAACTTTTCCATAGTAATTTACAAAATCAGTTAATATTCCCTTCCAAAAAAAATTACTCCGTAAGTTGATATTTCTCTAAAACCGGGTATGTTCTTTGATTCCTCTTTCCTTTGCCTTTCGCAAGATAATTCAAACCAAAAAACTGAAAAATGGAACAAAATTATAAATAGATTAAGAAATCAACACAATTGGGGAAAGAAGGGGAAAGAGAAGGATACCTTAAAAAACCGAAACCCAAACAATGATCTTAAGAGCAACCACACTGCAGTAACAACACAACAATAGCAGCAGCAACACATTAGTCAGCAGTCTATATGTTGACATAGATAATTATACTACAACACATTAGTCGGCACTCGGCAGTCTATATATTGACATAGATAATACAATTATACTACGTATATCAATTCAAAGAGTTCCCAGCAAAACAACAAATCGAATATACCAGGGTGGACTTATGAAGTATGTCTCTGTGTCTTACCTTTTTATGAGTAACTGATGTTGTGTCTGCAGCACATCTACTATTTTTTAGTACACTTCTAGTGCTTATTATTCATAATATGCTTATTGTGAGCAACATGTACACATATCCCTAATTAATCCTTATCTTAGCCGTTGCACTGAGACAAGAGAGAATGCAAGCTAAATTCAGAAGACACAGCTGAAATTCGGCACAACATACGATTATTTCCGAATTGAAATATAATTTGAAAATATCAATATAATTCTAAACCATACCACTTCAACTAAATTTGCAAATCATACACTTAAATTAGAACTGAAAATTCATAAATAATTAAATTGCAGAATCATACGCTAATTCATTCCGTCTTATAAACAAATTACTATAATTACAGGACTATTAATAAGTTGACATAAATAACGTAAATTATCATCCACCAATATATAAGGTACTAAATATATCTGATCGTCCTGATCACTAGAACTAAAAATACAGAGATAACAGTTAATTTTGCCAGTATTCTTCCTCTCACTAAAATATCAAGTTCAAATACGGATATTATAAATTATAAAATATTAATCCAATTTCATAACAAAAAACAATGTAGATCATATTATTTGAACGACTACAAGAGTCCGACACAACTACAAATACAAAATGGCGTTTTGGACCAATTGTAAGAGACACATATTTTATTACAGGCAATAGGCTACTTGATATAATCAGTATTAGTATTATTATATTCATGATACTGAACAGCTACTTCCTTGATTCTTCAAACTAAAGCAATTCAGGCAAAACTGAATTACCAAAAACAAAATACGTAACACAAACATGAAGATAATGCAGTGAATAAAGGACCTATAGCAAAAACTGATATCAAGATCCAATAAGTAACATAATATCGATCAGACTTTTCAAAACCAACAAAAACATAATTACGTGTCACCATGATTCGGCGACATAAATTAGAACGAAATCGTTGAATACCAAGAGAATATGGCGAACCTACATTGCTCGCGAGATGGGATTTGCTCCGCAAGAATTAAGGTACTTGCTCGTGATATTAGGAGTTTTCTTTGGCTGCAAAGTCGAGATTGTGGCTCGCGATTGCTGAGTTAGTTTGGGGTATGTTTACGAAGATTTGAGGGTCTGATATGAATGTTTGCTTGAATTTGGGATGTCCTGCTTGGATTTTTGGATTCTTGAATTATTGGAGATTTTATTTTTGTTGGGTAAGTACTAGAAGTTGTAGAGTCAAACACAAATCTTGCGAGTGATTGCTTGAGCATGAACATGTGGGGCTTGATTTTAGTAATCAATAGGTTTTTTAGACCACAGTTAATGGTAAATATCCATTATTTGTATAATTCTTGCCATTCGTTTAACCTGAAAACTTCAATCGGTCAAGATATGTATTTAAAACCACTTAATTCAATATAAACATAAATGTTGTAATTGTGAAATTATTTTAATGTATGGATATAGTGAGACCGTGTAAAGGTTATCCAATAAAAATGTTAGTAACAATTATTGGTTTTAGACATTTGATAGCATTAGTATACTTTCGAATACATAGTAAAGCTCCTTCAAGAAAAAATTTACTCAATATATGCGTATTGTGGGTATAGGTAAGATATGAGTTGTATTTAAAAATTAAATAAATAAGGAAAGTGTGTACCTATTGCTGAAGTTTTGTTAGCCTCCAAATATAGAAATTGTTGAAAAGTTATTTCGTTACGGATGGAGTAGAATGTAAGGTTTTATAATATGGATGTTGTCATACAACTCAAAGTTTGTTGAATGTGAACTGTATTCTACTGAATTGAATCTATTTTTAACTAAATTAAATTAGTAGTGTATTAAACAACGACTTATTTATTTTAACTGAAACTTAACAAATTCCTCAATGATTGAACTTATTAGTACTTCTGAACATAACTTATTATTACATTTGAAGCTTATTAAATATAGTTTGATCGAGAATAAGGTCTAATGTCAACAGTATAGTTTTCCACTAAATCTCATTAAAATGAGGGAATATAGTCTTAAATTTTGTAAAAAAAGCTTTAAAAAAACTCATCGAAATTGGATATATGTCTAACGCGTAGTCTTAGAAGTGAGTTTTGTTTGGAATTTTAGATAAGTCCTCGCACAACACATAATATTGCAACAGAAAGACTCACATGAATCTCAATGTAAGAACGTCCCTTATATTATATAAAGAAAAGTTAAGACACCCTTTAAAGCTAGGATAATCTCACCCTACTACTACTTGCCATTTGTCTGTTTATTTGCGTCGCACTTCGAAAAATGGACTGAAGCAAATAAGTTATTTGCACATGAACCCTAATCTAATGTATCACACCATTAGACCTTATCAAGTACGAAACGCATAGATTCTCCGCATTTTCCCACAACTTATAGACTATTTGTAATTACATCTTTGTATAAAGTCGCGACACAATTAGAAATATATAAAAAAATACATCACATTTTAAATTCGTTTGTAAGAGGATCATAACATATTTTATAATTTTGATCTAATAATAAATAAAAATTGTAGATTAATGGTTAAAACTTTAACCTATTCATCTTAATACTTACATGGAGCTGATACATGTTGGTTTTATATAAAGGTCATGAGGCTTCAAGACATATAAATGCGAGAGCCCACGTGACAACGTGTTACACGTTGTGTGACACTCACCTCTTATACTCCTTATCTCCCATTTTTATTTTAGATGCACCCCTTTGGGTTTTGTGGTTTTATTCAAAATATGGTGTATGTATTAGGTGAGTAAGATTGGTAATTAATAAAGTATGTGAGACCATAGATGAGAGAGATAGAGAGAAAGAGATTGTGGACCCAAAAAAAGTAAGAAAGTAAGTGGGAATATATGATAATTAATTGTGGTCCCCATGTTCTTGAAAGGAAAAAAACAAAGTGGGACAACTATTTCCAAATTTCTTAAAATTATAAATTGGGTCATCTAATAAAAACGGAGGAAGTATGTATTAATGTATTATATATATAATATATATTAATATATATAATATTATATATATATATAGAGAGAAAGAGAGAGAGAGAGAGACATACATACACGTTCTATGGCACCCCTATAAATATATATATTACTATGTACTATTATTTTTTGCACGCGATGAATGCATATATGAATTAAACTAGTCTTGTTGACYCGACGATGTTCAGAATTGGGGTAAAAAAACGTAGGGGTGAAGATAGATGTGCAAGAGATGGATTGAACAAGTTAATGGAAACTCCTATAAAAGCACTTCATCACAGACTAATTTAAAAGCAAATGATAAAGCACTAAAGCATGTTGTTAAATTTTCTTAAATATTCTTTCAAGATTAAAAAAAAAATTATGTCAATTATGAGACTTAGTCGTAAAAAGACTGTCTTTTACAACCGCTTCTTATAAATTTCTTAATTTAATAAGATGCAATGTGTTGCAATTCTTTTTTTTTCCAATACATTAGACTTGTTTTGATGCAGTATGTTTCTGAAAGCCAAATCATCATTTGTAAAACATTAACCATGATTAAACAATCATAACAACTTAGGTTTACGTTTTATTTGATTAATTTTGACTAAATTGTATTAAAACTGAAGGGAAAAAACAGACAAAACTACATTATGAAAAATGTTTTCAACTTGTATAATGGAAAAAATAATAATTGTACTAACTCGGAACGAAACTTACTATTTGTACAAACTTCTACATAAAATGGAGACGACGTATAAATATATCATTGAAGGCCTGCAAGGTAAATGTACGTATTGAGGGTAACCGAATAGATTCGAGAAGATGAACAATCATCACATGAATGTTAGAATTAGGAAAAGACATAAAACATTATCTAAATTAAATGAAAAGATAATAAGTGATGACTAACATTCATTGGGACAAAAACACACATAAGCACATGTCGAAAAAATAGCTATAGAGCAACACATTACACGTGTTGCGCTGCATTCTTGTAAAGYTGTAATAGAATTTAAATCTAGTTCATAGATGAAGTAATGACAAGTGGCAAACTAAACTCCTTTGGATTTTTCTGCTAACGTATACCCTTGGGGTATTGYGTTTTCTAAGGGCTACATATGTCTTTCAAAACTTCCAAGGCATACCCCTGAGCTCATAAACATTTATTAGCTATACCCTTTATCGGTTAACCATAGTTAATTTAAAAAATAATAAAAGTAATAACAAAAAAAACCCAAAAACCCTCCCTTCTTCCTCCTCCCTCAGACCTCACAACCACCGCCACACCAGGCAATCATACATAAACACCACCAAATAACAGACTCCTGTCACCACCGCCATCAATTCCGTTGTCGACCCTTAGAACGGCAAGTCCTTCCAATCGCGTGTTAGGTCGTAATTTGTTGGATGTGAAGGTAGGTTGGGTGTAGTAGTAATGAGGTGGCGTCGAGGTTTGCTGGTTCGGCGACATCACTTGCGACCGCACCAGAATCAGCAGCACACCACGACGAGGATGTGACGAAATGAGGATGGGTGGTAAGCTTCATTTTCTCTTTCCTAAGCGCTCCCACACTTCTGTTCTCTCTCCTCTACTCTCATCTTTTTCTCTCTCATGTGGCGAGTTGAGGATGTTGGTGGTGTGGGTGGGTGGGTATGATGATTTTGTTGGTTTTGTTCTGGTGGTGGATGGTTTCTGCGCCTGTTGGGTTGTGCAAATGTTGTGGTTCAGGTGACTCGCGATGGTGTCGTGGTGGTGGTTCGCAGGTGCTGTTAATGGTTGTGCGGGTTCATGTTCAATTGGCGATGGTAGTTTGGGCAAAGTGGCGCAATTGGTGAGTGGTTTGCGGTTGGGACTCGGCGGTGTGGGGTTGGTGTGGTGTGTAGGTGTGTGCGTGGTGTGTGAGGAGGAGGAGGGAGTTTTGAGGTTTTATTTTTATGTAAACTTAACTAAGGTTAGTTTGTTAACAGGGGAGGTATAACTATAAATGTTTATGAGCTCGGGGTATCCCTTAGAAGTTTCAAAAGGCATAAGTAGCCCTTGGAAAACCACACACACCCAAGAATATACCTTAGAAAAACCCAACTCCTTTTATATACTTCGTACTAGTAAAGATTATTGGGTTCATCATTAATATCAATTTAATTAATTTATTTTGATAACACTTGTATTCTCGTGCTGTTTTGTCTTGTTGATTTTTTGGGTTGAATGAAAGTGGTGAATGATATGATTGGAATAAGTTTGAGTATCATGTGAACAAGTAAAAAAACAATATGAATGACATTTTCATAATTTTAAGACCCAAAAACTCAACAAAATTGCACTTTGCAAACTTATGAATATTAAACTAAATGGGCACCACATAAATATTTGAAAAGCGTGAAATACCATAAAACTCAATGGGCACCCCATGAAAATTCCATTGAAAATTTATAGAACCAATCCAAATAGAAGATATACTTAGTGATGTCAACGGTCGAGTCGAGACGAATAGTAACTTGTTCGACGCTATGCCTGAAATTTAAATGAACTCAGTGCTGAGTCGAGCATAAACCGAGTTCAAAAAATCTTGTTCGCCTTGACTCGTTTAATTTACATTGTTCGAGCTTGCTGTTTATTAATTCGAGCTCAAGTTCGAGCTGAGCTAGCTCAACTAAACGACGATATAGATGCAAATGAACTTTGTATATATATAATATATATATATATATATATATATAAATATAATATATATATATATATATAGTATATACACATAAATAAACGCAATATACATTACAACAAAAAATTATATAATTAATTATAATTTTGATGCAAAATGAAATAATAGAATTCATTAACAAAGCATCAGCTTTAACAAGTAGAAAAGTTATGATCATTTATAAAAGACCGATTATGAAAATGATAAATACTAGATTTGAAATTCCAGCTACGAGACTTTAACAGTGTTTTAACATTTGACGAACTTTTTGATCTTATACGAGTTTCGTGAGTTATCAGCCAAAATATACTGTTGAGCAAGGCCTGTTTATTAGTCGAATTTGGAAATTTAGCTCACAAGACTTGTTTTTATATATTCGAACGAGTTTGATCGAGTTTGTCACGAGTGTATCGGCTCATAGCTCTCCATCATATACACTATTACCTTACCAAATAAGATCAATGATATGGAGTTCAACTCATATATAGAAAAAAAAGGGTTCAAGATTTATTAAAGATAAAAACTCTTAAAGTCCACCCAAAAAAATAAAAAATAAATTCATTACTATATTTTTCCCATAAAATCTTGAACCTTGACTTTAAGTATATCCCTTCATTTTTTAATAGATGTTCCTTACAAATTGACATGGTGTTTAAAATATATGTTGATTGAGTTAGATAAATTGTTAAGTGATTAGGTAAAGGTAAATATGTGAGTATTTTTTTTGGAAAAAGTAATTTTTGGTGAATAGATTGGGTAAAATAATAAAAGTTGACTTTAGAAATGACTAATTCATTATTTTGAATAATTCAAGTAGGTAAAAATATAATGTGATTTAAATTTAATTTAGAAAACTATTTGAAAAATCAAATGAAAACCAGAACAACTAAAAAACAGAGGGAGTATATGGTTGGATCCTTGGAAACTCTACTAGTTCAATTTTTGTACTCTCTCCGTAATAATAATTCTGCAATACTTGACTCTATTGCTAAGTTGGCTTGAAAATTTCCCCTCACTTTGTACCAAATCAAGTAAAAATGTGAAAAAGACACCAAATTGATCATTCCACTAATTTGTCATATCACTAAAAACTTTTCCCTCCAATTTACCACACAAATTAATGTACTTTCATCTTCTACTTTACAACCAAACAACATTAAGCTGATTTACAACTTAAAATAACAAGATGCGAGAAATATGTTACGGAGGGAGTATAATTCAAGTGGATAAATCCTTAAATTATTTATTGAATGTATTCCGTATCACATTAACTGCAAATGGTCATTTTCATTATTTAGGAAAATTGCTAACAACTACTATTTTTTTTTCATTTTGAAAATAAACTACCCAATGTTTTATTTGATATAACTACCCATAATTTTTATTTTTTTTGGAATTCATAACCACTTTTGAAATTTGCACTCAACGCCGTATAACCACCGCAAACCCCCAAGACATACTCAATTGAAATAACTAACTTTGTTGTTTCCCACCTCTAAAACCACCCAACACCCACCAAAACAACTCAACCACCCAAACCTCGTCACACTTAGTTTTTAGCCTTTTCTCATCTATTCATCTATTTATTGRACATGGTTCATTCATAAAAGTTGTARATCTCGGATAAATACATAAAATAGGCTCAAGAATCACGTGATTTGGAGTTATTTTTAAGTAGTTATGCCTTCCGCAAGTTTCAATTTCTGAAAGTGGGTAGTGATTCACAAACAAAACATAAAAAGTGGGCAGTTGTTTTAAATAAAAAACAATYTGGGTAGTTGTTTTCAAAAGTGACAAAAAAGTGGGTAGTTGTTGACTATTTTTCCTTACTTTATGTCAAAGTTAATACAACAATACGGATGGAGTTAGTTCAGGCAAAAGCTGACACGACACGAAAACACAACACGAACACGACCTGGAAAAAACGGGTTAATTTCGAATTTTTCAACACGAAAACTTAAATGGGTCGACACGAACACGATCTGAAAATAAATGAGTTAGGTTCAGGTTGAAATTCTGAACACGAAACCAATACAAAACTTAAAAATTAAAAAATAAAAAAATTTAATGGGCCAAAATATTTACTAGCGCAGACAAAAATTGACACGACACGGACACAACTTGAAAAAAAAGCGGGTTAGATTCGAATTTTCCGATACAAAAACTAAAATGAGTCGACACGAACACGTCTTGAAAAAAAAGATTGAGTTAGGTATAAGAAATTCAACACGAAAAAAATACGACACAAACACAACACGACCCATTTGTCAACGCCAGATGGAGTACATACTTGAACAAGGAAGAGAAACTAAACATAGATATTTATACCACCCTCCGCACTTCATTTCGATTTTCAAGTGCAGCTAAACTGGGAATTCGACTTTTTAACCAAAAAAATATAAAAAAATAAAAAATAACAAGTGCCTCATAATTTCCTTTCATTCAGTCGTCGAATTCGGCTATGGCAGAAGTTTCTTCATCAAGCTTCATAATTTCTTGCATATTTCAATCATCTGGTGAGTGGTGAAMACTATCTCCTCTCTCTTGTTTTTCCTTTTATGTCTTCTCATTTTTACATTCTCGTATTGTTTTTTAATAATTCGCAATTGATTAAGTTTTCATCTTTCCATATTTATGTACAGTAGTGAAGAAATCAAAGGTCTAAGTATGTTATTTATAAATACGTTGCTAAATAAAATTTGGTATTAA